>VYZV01010796.1:53157-96952 GCA_013401275.1 Pandion haliaetus
TTTAGGTATGTGTAGAGAAGAGGATCAGAATAAGTTATTCAGACTAGTGTAAGATACTGTTTGATGAAAGGTGGAGGATCCTGGATAAAAGTCCCTGAATTGATACTTAGGAGTTTTTAAGCTCTCTGTGTATCTCATTTGGAGGAAAGCTTTATTACTGTAGGACAGCTAGGTAAATAATTCTGAGATTTTTGTATTGCCTGTCCCTTTTACACCTGCATCACTTCCAGCCCATCTCTGCATTTGCTGGTTACTGGAACTTGTAATGGCTCTATTGTATTCACTTTGAGAGATTTTAAAAAATCATGTATGCCCCCCTCCTTTTGCCAGGAGGCTTTATTATCAACTTTGAATCTATGAAACTAATGTACACATCAGTCACAAAAATAATCTCTGAAAATGCTGATGTTATTTAGACTGTGCTGTGTACATTGCACAGAGCTGCACAGATGGGAGGCTCCACTTAGGACAAGAAATTTTGACAGTACGCTGCTATGTGAAGTTGTTGATTATCCTTAGGACTTTTGCGTCTGCTACATCCAGTTTCAGAAAAAGAGAAAAGTGCAAAAGTGGAAAGGGCATAAAAGAGAGGAAAAAGAAGGCCATAGACCTTTAATACAGGTGCACACTGTAGCTCAGGGATTTGGAAAGCAGAGGGAGCTCTGTGAGCAAGATCCCTTTTTTGAGGAAAAAGTAGCTTATTGCATCTTACGAGCAGCAAGGAATAAAGATCCTGGTTAAATCTGATTATTGGCTAATGATAGAAGAGAACATAAAGACAAAGGCTCCAGCCTTTAACTTTTACTCATTTCTAAGATCAACCCTTTCCTCATGATGCCTGCAAATGTGCGGAAGATCTTAGGCAGTCAAAATATCTACAATTCAGCAGACCTGCTGTCCATCACAATTAAAGTGACTTTATAAAAGGACCAGTTCCTTTATAAATCCATTTCAAGCGTGCACATTTAAACATAGTATTGAATACATCGGTAGATTTTTATGTACAAAATTTGTTTTCATCTGTGATTCCCAAAGTAACACACATTTTTAGTATCAGTGAGATTATTATTTAAATTATCACTGAATGCCATCTGAATGGCATACTCAGCATCCTAATAAAGTTAGGATGTTCTCTTCCTCTTTGTAATATTTTTAGCACCTGGCTGAATGCAAGATTAAACAACCATCTGAACAAGTTGAAAGAATAGTTGAGATTATTATATCAATTCCATTTTTAATGTTTTTGTAACAGAGCTTTCGTTATGACTCTGAGTCACTTTAATGCTTTGTTATTCTTGTAGTCTAACTATAGCTTACAGATTCAACACATCACCCCAAATATTTTGTTTTACCTTCGACAGTGGAATCTGAGTTGCTCTGTGCTTCTGAGAGGATTTAAAAAAAAAAAAAGTCTCTCTGCTGCTTAAATGACAGGATCTTGCAAACCACACTGATACCACACAGCTCAGCTTTTCTTGTCCAGGAAAACAAACAAACCAAGCAACCAACCAACCTATAATCAGCTTATCCCAAAGAGAACATCATCTTAAAGGCTGATTTCACTCAATTACACAAACAGTATACTCTCAGACTCTTGGAAATATGTTACACAAAAAATACTCTGCTTACCTATTGTGTTCCTGGCCAAATGATCCTCAGACCACTTGCTTTCTTTGCCGAAAAAGCATAAAATAAAACAACATAGACTTTCAGATCTCTGTAGACAGATGAAAACCAAAACTGTGCAACCAGTTTAACAGGACAGAACTGATTTTTCCATATGGCTCTTGAACAGACATAGTAACTAAAATGCTTGCAGTCTTTCAAGAAAAGAAAAAAAGCCAGAGAGTTTTGGTATTTTCTTAAATTGGGTGTTTTCAAACATTATTTTAAACTTGCATAATTTTGAAATCTTCAAAGTCCCGATTGTTGCTCCTTCAGTTCTAGAGTTCCTTCTGGAGGGCTGCGAAGCACATTTGTGTGTGCTGCCTCCAGACAGCAGGACTTTATTCCCGCACAGAGTGTCAGCCAGACTGTTAGAGCAGTCTAATCCCATCGGTGGCTGGCCGGAGAGCAGGTCTTTGACAGAAATGCACGGAGAGGAGGAGGGGGCGAGATGGAGAGAACAAACACTGTTAACCCTTGTTAGCCCTTAATACAAGCCAGCGAGGGGGGCACCAATCTTCTCCAAAAAACTAGTTTTGCATTGGCAGCTTCATGGCCCTTCCATGGAGCACACGCTCTCCTTCCCCACAGCACTGCAGGAGTTTCAGATAATTTCAGGTGTACCATCTTTCTGGTGTGTTTTTTTGCAGCCCAGCAGGTGCTGACTGGCTCACAGAAGGGAAGGCAGAAAAACTGTAAGGGAGGGAATGCTCTGCATTTTTTAAGTGGACTGGAATTAGCAATCCTTTGAAGACTGTCAGGAATCTACTGAATAGAGCTGAGCAGATTTCTTGGCTTGCAGAGGCTGTGTAAGAAAGAAACTCCAAAAGCGTATGGGCTGGGGGAGTATTTCTGGTGTGCAAGTATTGTGGCTGAAGGAGCAGGCGGGAAAAGGGTGCATGGGAAATGGCTCACAGCAAGTGCAAACAATTGCTTCTGCACTTAGGGCTACAAAGCAGTGTTGTAGCAAAGCCATGGTCCTGAAAAGGCCTGCTCCTGCTGGGCGAAGGCTGGGTATGGCCAGGGTTTGTGAGCTGCTCGTACTTCTTGGCCTCTTGGCCTGAGATGTCAGGAAAGGAGCCCTGGCCTTGTCCCTGGAGGGGGCGGGGGGGTGTGTGTGTGGGGTGGGGTATGCTCAGCTTCTTCAAGTCTGCTCAGAAATGCAAGCCCCAGAAACCTGCATGAGCTTCTAGGCAGTCACTTTGCAGGGAGCAAAGACAGAGTATAGTAGGGAGGCTAGGCCTTTTATTTATTTATTTTAAAAGAAAGTCTCTCGCTCCATGTTTGAAGAGAGTGACTCACAGTAACCCTTTATCATTGTCCGCCTGGATTTGAAGATGTATTATTCAAATCTTCCCAAGACTAGAAGTTTGCTTACAAGAGGGGCAGGTGAGGAAGAAGTAGAAAGAGACTTTAACAGAATCTGCATAGCAGATCCTTATGAAAATGTAAATTTGCTTATCAACCAATGTAAAGGAAAGAAATATTTGCAGTGTGTTTACTCTCAGTGTGTTTACTGCAGAAGATGGCAGAAATGATTATGATGATGTTCATCAAAGGTTTGCTAAAAATTTATTTGCAGAAAAATTTTGCTGAGCAACTGGGCTTTAAAAAGGGAACAGTGTGTGGGAGCCTCGATATAGGTAGTGTATGATCAGCGTATTAGCACTGCTGAGCTAGGAAAGGACATTGCAAGATATATGCTAGACAACTAGAAAAAGTAGGGTAAATAGCAAATAGGATCTTTCAGACAAGTTGTCATTCTGGTGTGAAATCCAGAACAGGTAATGTCTGGGTAACACACATGGGAACTAATGAAAATTAAACCACCTAGCCAGAAGCAAATCGTTCCCCTAATGAAAGAGAAGAATGAGAAAAAGTTGCTGCGAAGTCCCGTAAGTTCCCAGAGCAGGCCTGGAAGAGGGAAATGTAGTTCAGATGAGGTGCATCAAAAAATGTGCACTGAAAACAGGCCATGAGAGAAAAAATATTGGCCATAATATAAGTGTAGGGACTACAGTGTGGTTTTGCTGAGATTTGGAGGGACTCATGGGCAGAAGTAAGCAGAGAGAATTGTAAGGAAGTAACTAGTGTTGCTAAGTAGGAAGATCTTCAGGCGAGGCTCAGGAGCAGACAGCACTCGTGTCTGGTAAAATCCCTGCTCAATACGGACACAGTAGACATGTTTGTTATAGAAGGGATGGACTCACTGTTTCATCCTCCCTGAACCTCCCCACTGCCATCAAGACAAGCCATTACCCAGGGCACAATTCAGCTTCCAGGGAAGTCAATGGGAATCTTTCCATTGGCTATCATTTCAGCTGTGTTAAACCAAATGCTTGAAGGAGTATTCTGTCTCCCACTGACTAATATGAGCAAGGATGTCAGGTGAAAGAGGCTGAGAAGATGGTTTAAGTATGGAAGTAGTCCAGTTCCTCTCACAACAATTTCTCACATACTTCCCATATGTGTGTGCTTACATGCTTTGCTGGAGCAGGATGCGTGTTCGTAGATTTAGAGGTTCACTGAAGCAGTATTAAAGGGAAAAACAGTATTCTCTGTGGAGAAAATTAAGAGCTACATTCATGACTCATACAGTTCGACTGAACTCAGTGAGGTTACGATAGGAATAAATCAAGCCCTTGATTTGGCATAAAATTGATACAACAGACTTCTTGCTAGAAAAATGTAGACTGTAATGAGCAGGCTCTGCTGCACCTCAGAGCTGAGTCAGTGTTTTCAGGAGGGCTGTTCAAGAGATCCTACTTTTATCCCAACCCAGCTGGCCATCAACACCTTTCACAAATGCAAGAGGTGACCACCTTTGATACCAGAGACTTGATTTCTACTCTGTTGTATAGTAGCTCTGCTAGAAGATCAGTAATTCTAAAAACAAAGCAGCTCTGTTGAAATTGGAGCACAGAGTCAGACCTCCAGGGATCTTGCTTGAAGCTCTTGTATCTGAGGCTTGATGCTTCAGGTACATATTTCCCGGAACTGCAGTCCCAATTTCTGTATTTGGGTGAGGGATCCTGCAAGCCAGAGGAGTGTCCCACAGTCCTGACAGCACTACTGACAGCACACTGTCCTACACTATTCCCTGCCTGCAGCATTTGGTTGCTCTTTCGCAGCATTCCCTTCAAAAGGATGCTCAGAGAGCTGCACAGCAGGCCCAAGCTCCCCCCACGCAGCATGCCACTGATAACCACGCAGCACTGCTTTGTACTTGTGAAAAAATTAACCACATGTATTTCTGATAGGCAATTCCCCTGTCCTGGCAACCTACCTTTGAGGTGGTCAGGTCACCTTCATCAGGAAATGGTATCCGTCTGAAGGGCCAAGAGAGCTGTAGTCCCCCCCCGGTTAGTGCAATGCATGGAAGGGTGGTAACAGGACTGCATGGTCTTCCCATCTGCTGCTCAGCTGGATCAGGCCCTGGCTGTAACCCAGGCCGTCACCCAAACACAGACACTTTCCTTGTGCCCCCAGCCCTGCCCAGGGGGTTCTGTTTCATGAAACTCTGTAAGCACATTAAAAATGCATGGGGAAATAGAAATCTAATCTTCCACTTATGAGACAAGTAATATTCTCCTTTTCTGTTTTTTACACACACACACACACACACGTATCCTATGAATCACTGAGTTGAAATTGTTAGTCTTTGGCTCCCATCTCCCTGTTTGCCTGCAAAATACCTTCTTAACTAATTAGCATTTATAAACTATGTTCATAGCCCTGAGTGGAAGTAGCTATGGATGTCTGACATTTTCTGATGTCTTCCATATCAGATCTGCAGGGGGAATTATAGCATTCAAATACATTTTGCATTTTCCGTGGCTGCAAGTTACAATCTATTTCTCTTGGCAAAAGAGTCTAACCTCTGACTTGTCCTTATGTCTGTGGAAAGGGGGATGCAAATTTCTGTAAAAACCCCCTCCCAAGAGGAGGGATTGTCGGAATCATTCCTTGACAGCTACCGGACCTAGTATGTCCTTGAGAAGTTAACATACTTCTGGTTAGTGTTATTGCTCAAAAAATATTTTCTTAGACATACATCTGGGCTCCAGAAGGAATCACACTTTCCTTTGAAGCTGTGAAAGACGAACCTAAGCAAAAGTCTGGCACTTAAAAACCTATTGAGGATACCATAGTGGGGCAGCTGCTTCTATTTCTTCCAGTTTTTGTCAAATCCTGGCAACGCACAAGCACTCAAAGGACTGCCTGATAAGAAAAGTCCTAGTCTGTTCCCATTCAGAGGCATTAATAAGCAGGAGAGACAGGGAATTGCTTATAAGTCAAAAGCAGGCTTGGAATTTTCCTGCAGCATGTACCCAGTGAGAGTACCGGAATAGGTTGTTTTGGAAGCTGGTGGGTTGTCCTGGAAGTACATATTGGTTTTGTAGGATAAAAAGCCAGTGGCCTTCTACATTTGGGATCCATAGTTGCCATTATGGCATATCTATGTTGAGAAATTCTCCAGGGAGTTATATATTCATAATTAATGTATCAACTAAAATTACACATGTTTTTTGCTTAGCAGTCCCTCTTCAGGATAAGGTGCTGGCACCTTTACGCTTGAAAATGATCTGTTTCTGATGCTGTTGAAACTAAAGATAGCCTTGGAGGGTCTTTTAGTGAGCAACAATCTAAAGATTATGGACACATGATTACCCCTCACTATTTTCATATTCCAGATTTTTAAGAATGATTGTAATTAGTCAGAGGAGTTTGTTGAGAAATAATAGATGTGATGTAGGGGAGGTTTCCTGTCCAAAGCTCTGATCTCATGGGATGGGAGAGATTGCTTCTGAGGTTACTATATCCAACTTAATGGGGAAATTCCTTGGTTTTATGATGGAATTTGTTCCTCCACAAGTGTAAGTTCAGTGCAACAGAAAAATCTTCAAGTCCCCAGCCAGGAGTCAGTATTGCACTAACAGCTTCTTTATGAATTAAAGAGGAAATCATATTGAAGGTCCTGAGCTACTATTTTCATTTCCTTTTCCTTTCACCATACGCCTAGGCTTTCAGGATTTTCGGTTAAGTCCTGTTAAATAATACCTTAGAAAACACCTAGAAAATCCCCTTCAAGCCATCAAAGCAGCATAACAGTTTGGGCAGGTATGGAATAATAAGGCGAGGTTTTCATCTTAGCTAAAAGCTGCTGGTTATCTCAGTTAAGAAAAGTCACAGGAAGGAAAGAAGTGGCATTGACCATAATCAGGGCACCATTTTAATAGGGTAATCCTGTATTTTGTTTTTAGCTACAGTGTCACTTGTTTTACATGCCAAAGGATTAAACTCATATAAATAGAACTAATCCACTCTGGTGGACGAGGAGCATCCAAGTGTTTCCTATGGTGGAGGTTATCAAGTGTCGGTTTAACTCCTTTCAGTAACAAGTTAGAGAGGGGCAGGGAGTGCTGAGCAGCCAGACTTGCTCTTAAATTAAGCACGGGTCGGTCTGCTAATTTCACTCCTCTGGAGGGAGGCTCTCTGATCCAGCACTACTCTGTAAGCTTTTTAAAAACACCTTCAACCTGACCAAGAGGCCTTTCATCTTGTTGATGCTGGTTTCATTTACAGCATTTCACTTTCCTCTTGGGCTCCTGGGAGCCCTCCTTCCTTCATGTACCCAGGGGAATTTGCAAGCAACCGAAGTTTCCACCTAGAGCGCTGAACAATTTTTCAGAAGGATGTGATTATCGGTCCTTGCTTTGTTTGTCCCCACGGGCTGCAGCAGTTTGCTCCCAGGAGCTTTAAATTATAAACTGCTTTTTACAGTTTTGGAAAGCAGCCTGCATTAATTTTCCTGTCCAGATCTCCTCTGTGGTGGCTGGCAGAGAAGGAGTTAACCACTGTCCTCTTTTCTGCTTTTGCTGGCTGGAGTCATTGGCATCCCATCTGGTCCAGGCTGCCTGTAGCTCTTCCCAGTGTTCTCTGGGGAAGGCACTACAATACCCAGGAATTTTAACAATCCTAAACAGATTGGGGGCCACATATGGAGCAAAATGATTACATTATAAGAAATCCAATCACATTTGGTGCCTCGGCCTTATATTTTTAAGCATTTGGGATCAGGCTTTCTGCTCAATTACAAGTATTTTACATGCAACAGAGATAAAGTTATTATGTTCATCTCTCCATCTTGTCCCCAGAGGAATAGTAATCATTTTAATGTTTGATTGTAGGAATTTAATGAATAAGTTAACATTACACCTAATAAAATCTGCCACTTTGTCATAAATCGTCACAGCAGCCTACTGTTTGTGATAGAGTTACACTGTATAGAACATACTCATACATATGTATACAGAAGGGGAAGAGTAATCTCTGTGCTCTGTTTACTCTGCTTTGTTTACTCTAATGTGGTTTTTTTCTATTCAATTAAAAAGAGCTGGATATTTCATGAAAGAGCTTAACAATAAGAGTTTATTTCTGTGAAACAACTTTTAGCCAAATTCTTTATTGAGCAAATCCCTCCAAATGTTAAGCACAAGTATAAAAGTGAACAGAAAATCATGGACCTTATCTTACAGCCACCTCATCCTCCATCTCTTGATATCATCCTCCCTTGTGATACAGAACATCTCCTGCTGTGATGCCGTAGCAGCCATAAAATACCATCTTTTCTTCCAGCAACCCTGGCTGAGTACAGACCTGCAAGCCGCAATCCATTTTGATACAGGCTTCTTGTGTAGAAACATCTTTGGTTTTGAATAGGCTTAATGGGCATTTATTTGGGTGTTAAGCAAAGTCCCCAGAGAAGGTAGAAGAGAATGGAGGTAGGTGGGGGCATGTCTTCAACTGCATGGAAAGCTACCTTTGTACCCATGTGGGTACCTCCGGACCAGTCTATTGCCCGTTATCTGCACTCCTCTGTTGTGGTCCTTCATGACTCCAACACTCAGAGTGTTGTGTCTGTTCCCATCTGTTCCTCAGCCTACCTATCTCCTACTCCCCTCTGACCGTCTTCTACCCCGCTCTCATATTTACGTGGGATTGGTAAATGCGTGCACCCCAATGGGCAGGTATACAGGCCCTAGCTAAGTTGCAGAGGGACTTGCAAAATGACCAACGCAGCTTTTTGTCTAGAGGCAAGCCCAAAAGGTCACAAAATAGGGAAAGAGTGCCTCAGGGAATCCTCTTAGCGGAGCTACAGCACTAGCTGACCTGGTTCTGCTCGTTTTCCTTCCCACAGACCAAAAGTTTTGCCTGGGGTGAATTTTCTACTTAGAAAATTTGATTATAAAAATTGTCTTGTTAATTCTTCTCCTGATGTCTTGGATAAGACATTAAGTCCTCAAATACACCATGAAGGAAGCAGTCTGCCAGGCTGCTGAAAGCAGGCATTGCTGTACTAGGGCAGCCTAATAACCAGAGTGCTTTATCTTGTCTCTGGCACTGATCTGCAGCAGGAATCTTAGCAGGAGATGCAAAACATTGGCTGTAGCATAGTAGCACACCTAAGACTGGTGATTAAAGCAGTGGCTGCAGCCAGCTAATGCTTCAGGGTCTCTAGGAAAATTGCACTGTTGATTTTTTAAAAAAACATGACTGTTCTAAATTTACAAGCTATTTTATAGACTCATTAATCTTTCACAGGGGAAGGATAAATAAGAGGCTGGAGAGGAGCTCAGAATATGGGCTATTACACTTAATTTATAAATTATGGGCTTGAAAGCTGACACTTTATGGTGGTTGGTATCTTTTCATAATGAAATAGAATGAATCTCTCTGCTTCCACACTGCATCTGGCATAACATTAACATCTACACTTCCAGGCAGTTTCTAACAGCAGTGACTGAGCACTGCTCAGCCCTTGGGTGGAAGAGGCATTTCCTTTGCAATATTCTGAGCTCATTTTCCTTGTGCTCCCTCTTTCCTGTGGCAGATGTTTGGCCCCCACATTCTGCAGATCGCAGGTTATCCGTTAGAGTCCTGGCATGGTTTGGGTAGAAACTGTGACTCTGTCCTGACTCCAGAACCATGTGGCTTCATCTCTATCCCCAAGGAAAGACTCCACCAAATCACCCATGAAGCGTTTGCAGCACAAAGGGGAACTCGGGAAAACTAATGCAACTCCAATGGCACATTCATTCTGGAGGATTACATGACATATCTGGGGCAGGGATAAGAGATACTGCCCTTTCTGTGCCTCTGCTGTATTCAAGTGACTCCTAGTCACCATGGGCATGTTCCTGGACTCGTGGACTGGCCTTTGGAGAGATCTATGACAGGTAAAGCGGTGATGGCACTGCATAAGCAGGACCACAGAGGATTTGGGGGAATTCCACCCATTACATGATGCTTACTGGGACTGGGTTTGCACTGAATCAGAGGCAAATGTGTGCAAAGAAAGCGCAGCCACAAGCTCACATGGGACTAATTCAGTATTCTCTGTTCGCTGACACAGCTACTTACATGTCAGACTCGGTCTGTGTTAAAATACTGTTTCTGATGTTAGATTAGCTCTGGTGGTGTCCAGCTTTTCAGATTTATTCCTGACACTGGCCTCATTTATTTTATCACTTGGCCAGTGGCCATTTCTTACTGAGTCTTGTCTATAGATTTCAGCGTAAAATGAAATTTCATCGCCTTGTTAGCACTCCCTATCAGTGCACAGCTTTCCAGGAAGCTGCTCAGAGTAGGACTGCTTCAGCATGGAATGGTCTGAGAAGCCTGTCCCATGAGTGATGGCCCCTGATGCCACTCCTGCTCGCTGGCAGCCCCTCGGCTCTTGCTGGGACACATGGCCAGCAGCATGGCCCTTTACAACCGTGTATCTCAAGACACTTGTACTCCTGAAATGCTTTGGAGAGGCTTCAAAATTTACAGTAACCTATTGCTCTCAGCTTCCAATTTTCCCACAAATTGCTCCATTTGTCAAGTATAAGATCACGGTGGTAGCCTGGCCAGCTGCATGTGGCTTACTGTATGGCCTTCAAGCCACCTTTCAGGCCGTGCAGTGCTGCTCCCTGGCTTCTTGCTCCCATGTCCAGGACTCTTCTGGAGGTTCTGGTAATCCCCATTTCAGGCTGAAGTTTCTCCAAAGGTCTGAAGAACAGATTGTCAAAGAGAAACAATCACTGGAAATCCTTGAGCTTTCCTTCTCTACCTGTGAGCTTCTATGAACTTCATTTATTGCCTTGTTCTTGGCTTGGGTCAGACTTGATTCTAATTTGTGTCTGTCTAATATTAAGGCTGATAACTAAGAATAGGTTACCTAGTGTTGTGATGTTGCCAGAGCCTTGGCATCTGTAAGTGCATCTGGATTGCATGTCAATTTACATTTTTTCATACTTTCCTTGAGCGATGATTAGATATTGCTTGTTGCTGTATTTCACTAGCCATTAAAACAGGTTATCCATCACCACAGCCTACCCTGTGCAATAGGAAGCAAAACCATCAGCTTTTGACATTCCCTGCCCTGAACCCTTCATGCAGAAGGCTGTTCACGTTTGGGTGCTGTCTCTCCCCCAGGCTGTTGGGAACTCATTTTTCTGGCTGTTGTGTCACACACAACTCAGAGAGTGAGAGGGAGAACTGGGGGCTGTGTCTGACCCTTCCACATAGGAAGAAACAGGTTTCATTGCCCTGAAGGCACAGGATTGGGACTGGGCCAAGGGTGGGCTGTTCTGGTCACAGAAGGGGCTACCCCAGAAAGAAGCTACAGTGCAAGTCAGCTGTAGGAGAAAGGCATCATTTCAAGATATGGTGGGCCACAGGTTAAATAGCAGGCAAGTGTTGAACTTGTGGAGGCAAAAAGGAGCAGGGCTTCAGGAGGTGTTTAATTCTCCCAGCAGATGCTGCGTTTGGAGGAGTCATAAGGCAGGGTCAGGAAATGTCTCTTCCTGAGACTGACTCCCTGCTTCTCTTCAAATTCAATGAGGCACAGAGCAATAGGGATGCTGCTCCAGATGGCAGGAGCAGCGCGGAGTATCTACTCCCTGTGACACAGAGAGGAGCAGTGGGGAAGAGAGAGGAGCTGCCGACTGAGGAGCAAAGGGAATGAGTCGGTGAATAGAGAGCCAGGAGGTCAGGCAGAGGAGGGAGTGGGAACAGCCACACCATTTTAGCTCCAGGTCATTGCCTCTAAAGACTAGGCACTAGTGGGTGGGGGGAGCTGCTCTTCTATTTCCATTTTTGCAATACAGGTTTATCAGATTTTCTTGGCTGGAGCAATCTGCATGAACGTGTAATCTGTTTTATTAGTTTCCACAACCTGGCACTACATAGGCCAAAGAATAAAAACATGTCCCTGCTCACCTGGCTTCTGGGTGAGTTTGTCTGACATATGGTATCCCAGATTTATATTTCTGATTTATGCTAACAAATCCCCTTTTCACAGGAGAATAGATGAAGAATCAGGGAAGTGGAACTTTTAACAAAGAACAAGCAACTGCTGGGAAACCAAACGTTGATAAATGTCTACTCTGGGAGAATACCTTTCCAAGCAAAACTACTCCCAGCACTATTGTCAGGAAAGCTAAAGTCAATTCCTACAGGAATTAATCTCTTCATAATCACCTCTGATGAGCATCTTTATCATACTAGCTGAGTGATTGCACTGCTGTCAGCAGGGGACTTCTGTTAATTGATTAAAAATGTTTTTTCACTGCAGTATGCACCTCACTTATTTATCTGATGGAAGGAGAAAAATCTGATAAAGCAGATCGATGAAGAGAAAGATGCTAAAAGAGAGTTGGGGGAGAAAGGAGGGGAAAGAAAGTAGATTTTCCTCAAAGGATCCACTCAGAAATACTAAGCAGGTTGTCAGAGAAATGCATTCAAAGGAATATTGTCTCTCTGCCATCATATTTCAACTACAAGACTGCAAGGAAATGAAATTCACCTTCACACTCCAACATGCCAATCTGATCCAGCCATAGAAGGAAGCTAAGCTAGCGAATGCATATTGCACACATATGAAGATGTGAAATCTAACAGGCAGCTAAGGCAAGTCAGCAGTCTGAATGGTCAAGACAAATGAGACGCTGTTTGGGCCAAGTTGGCTTTATTCCTGGGTTTCAGAAGCCCACACATGAGCTCTCTGAACTTTAGAGCAGATGATCAACTTAGCTCCATTGTGCTCTTATGAGCAAGCCAAGAAAGTCTTTTCAAAGTTTTGTTGGGTTTTTAAAATATAAATGTCACACCTTTACAGAGCAAACGTTTTTTTTCCTTTTTTACAGCACCAGTAAAAGTGCTTGAGGGCTTCAATCTGCAAGCACTACTCATGAATTATTAACAGAGCTTCTCCTGCCAGTGAAGTTATGCACGGGGTTGAGTGATTATGAAGCCGAGCCTTTGGCCCAGAGACCCCATTCTGGCTTAGAAAGGTGCTAAGAATGTGCTTGTAATTGCACGGTTAAAAAAGCCAATTAAAAAATGATTAAGGCCACAAACAACACAGCTTAACCAGAGGTGGGCCCCTTATCTTTGAGATAGAAACCCCACACAATTTCGTCATCTCTATATAGCTGCTTAATACACAAAAGAGGCTGACCGATCTGGCAGTCTGACCACATATTTTCCACTTATTAAAATGAAATGTGCGTGACCATTTCTCCAAGCTGCTTCAAGAGTATCTACCTATTCACTTTCCACATAAGAGATTTCCCTGAGATTTTCCACTTCTCAAAAAGCCCTTTTCCATGTTGGCAGCACCCGCAGGAGGATCTCAGACTGCAGCTACCTTCATTATTCGGAAAGCCCGAGGGACGTAAGTCCACACTGCGTACTGAGGTGCAGTGGAGAGGTGCCAGGCCCGTATGCTGGGTGATCACCAGCAAACTGCTCACAGCATCATCCTGCTCTGGGCGGCCCCACACCGGAGGAGCAGGATGAGAGTTTTCACAGAGGCTGAGCTTGACCCTGGGGAGTGGCTTTGTTCTTGGCCAGAGGTGCCTAAAAGCTATGCAGAGAGCGCACAGGTGCAGATTATATTAATGCTCAGAGAAAGAGATTGCTATGATAGCTTGGTGAAAAACTTGCTCCCTCCGAGCTCCCCCACCATAAACCATACTGCAAAAAGGTTTTTGGTGGCAAAGAGTGGCTCAGGAGTCTTAACTTACCTCCCTGGCTGCCCCTGCTGGCTAATGGCCTGCACTCTGCTGACATGTCCATGCTCCTTCCAGCTAAACAGGGAGGAAAAAGAGTGGAAGCTGGTAGGAAACATCGTCAGAAGCTGCTCCTTCCTTGTAGGATAGGCTGAATGTCAAATATGGTTTGCAAGACATGCTAAGAGCCTTCTCTGGAAGTAGAGGATAAAACTCTTCTTCCTCCTGGAGGTACTCTGTAAAGTCAGCAACTCTTGTTGAGCTGCTGTGAATCCAGAGCCCAGTTCCTGTCAGGGTCTTTTAGCTGATGTAGTCCAAGCACTTGTGAGGGACATGCCCTCATTTTATTACACAAGCAACAATATGTGTCAGCATTTAAATATGCAGATGCAAAGGCTTCAAACTGTGCATGCTTTTCAGGTCCTCTTATAGAGGTCCTCTGCCTAATTAAAATCTGTTTTGGCTTTTGTTGCTGGTGGTGTTTTATTTGGTAAAAAGAGAAAAAGCCTACTTTTTCCTAGGTGCCCTCCCCAGGCTTTTCCTTCCATGGGCAACTGGCTATGAAAACTGGGATGGCATAATATTAGCTGGTCAAAGCAGAGGAAGACAAGTCACACCTGGTACTTTGTTGGCTACATTTCCTTTGAGGCCTGTCCCTTACTCTTCCACTTCCCTATTCTCTTTACATGTTCCCACCCCAATTAATTTCATTTCACACCCGTCACTGGAGACTTTGCACTGGGTTGAGTGACAAGCCCCATCCCTGGCACCCAGGAACACACAGCCTCGGTCAGTCCTGACCGTGATTCCCTGCAATGCCATTTGTGAAGATGAAACTTCCCCGTGAAGAACATTTAGTACAGTACTGGCGTTTCCAGTTTTCTCCCTATTTCTAGTTTTGTCTCCGCTATTAACTCAGTCTATCATTCTGGACAGGTGTGTGTCTTTGGTCTGCCCTTTCCATTCAGTGGGAAATACAATACTTTTGCCTTCTTACTAAACCCAGCGTCAGGAAGATTAAAGAAAGTTTGAGAAATGTTTTCAAACCCTGGCAAAAACACAAACTCTTCTAGGTGCCAGAAATGAAAACAACTAAATAACCATCTGGAAATAATAGCAATAGTTTCACAGCAATATAAAAGCATAACTTAGTCATAGCATCACTGAAGCTGCTTATACTTTCCCTATATTAAAGTACCAATTTCTGAACCATATGTAGAGAAGTTGGGCTGCAATTTGACAGGTTGTGCTGCCCTTGAAAATTTTGCCATCAAACATATCTTAAAGCCGATTGATGACTCCTGTGTGGTGACATTACCTCTATTTCTTTCCACCAGTAATGGACAGCAGGCACCCATGAGAGATGGTATATCAACTTCTTAATTGTATTGTAACATATATAGTTTCTGCAGCACAGATTAGGCCTCTGTCTTTGACCTTGAGAGTCCTGAGACAGCATATTTCCCTACTACTTTTGGCAGGAGGTGGTACAATCAGACTCGGCTTTAACACTTTACATCAGCCCCTGATAGGACTTTAAGACAGACAGGCAATGGTAAAGGCTTGACTGACTGACGTACAAGCCTCGGATGTAACACTCTGGCCTGAGGCAAGGAGAAGTTTTTCTGGGGAGAAGGCCCAAGCTCTGGTGGCTCTGGGTGCTCTGTAGGGTGAGCCCACATATATGATCCTCTGTATTTTACAGGGGAGACTGTCTTTGTATTTAACATGCACTTAAAGAACTGTAACAGTAAATAAAGACCATGATCAGATCTATTCACTATGTCAGCTTGAACGACTTTTTTTACTTTAGAAGCAAAATCACTCCATGACATGCCTGTTTCTTCAGTGACAACCCTTTCCTCTTTCCCATGCCAATGGATGGAGCCATTCCTGGCCCTGTGGTGTGAACACTTCCAGTGGGATTGTTTGCACCTTGGCCCTTTTCTTAGCTCCTAGCACAGCTCTACAAGCATTTTCTGCGTGTAGGAGTGGGACATACAGTGTAGTGATGGGAACATGGGTGGTGGTGGACAATGTCAGATGTGAGGCTTATCTCAAGCCAGTATTGCACCAGATGTGGAGGTAGTCCTCAGGAGGAGAAGTCCCCATGAGACAGAGAGGGGTGGCCAGAGGGAAACCCTTTCTATGTGGGAAATCTCTTTAAACTAAAGCAGCTTTTTAAACTAAAATAGAAGAGAAGAGCATGTAGGCTTTTTGGACGCTGGCAGTACTACTTGGTGACAAATTTGGTACTTGCTCCATTCAAAAGATTTTAGCCTAGATTCTTGCCTCACCTGCTGTGTCTCTGTAATTTAGGAAGAAGAGATTCCCTCCTTGCAGAGCTGCTGCTATCCAAAGGACAAAATACGAGACAGCATGACTCTTGTGCCTCTCTGTCACAGGTATGAGGGAAAAGGGAACGTTTATTAATGGAAATTTAATTTGTAATGTGTGATCTACCTATCCAGTGCTCTTGCAGATTGAAGAACAGGTGTATTTATAATGCTGGAAAGGAGCCATGGTAGGGATGATAGATACTTTATCATAGTCAGAAACAAGAATAAATTTAGTAGAATGAAATAATAACACTTCCAGTTTAAACAGGGATATCAGCCCCATCCAGGCATGCCTGAGAAAATACATAGTATGCAACGTATAATTCTGCACTGAGGAGTTCAGGGAGGAATTCCTCATACTTGTGTCTCCAACCCCGGAGCCTTTCGGGAGCATGCGCTTTTCTCTACTGAGGGAAAAAAAATCCTGTCTTTAGACAGGAATGAGAACTTGCACACTTAGTGATGCCACTTGTTTCACAGAGCGGACATAAGTGAGAGCACAGGTTACCTGTCTCTCTCATGAATTAGTCTTGAGACTTCAAGTACGTGAGTGTGCAGCTCCTCCTACGTTTAAGTCAACCATTTTCTGTTTGCAGATCATGACCCTCTTGTCATTTCCGCATTGCTAAATGGAGCAGGGTGGGGTGAGGATCTATCTGGGACCCAGACTACTGTGAACGGTGTACTTTTGTGGGGAGTCACAACTGGGAAAAGCCGAGTCACTGATCTGATTTTCAGAAGAGAGCAGATTAAGTAGGAGGCAAGACTGTTTCCTTAAGACTGACCCTTACAAGTAGATGGATGCATTCTGAAATGAATGATAATCAGTTAATCTGCTCCTACCTATGGTTTGTCTCAGGGCATTTATCAATGTTATCTGAGATGCGGTGTTATCTGAGATGGACTGGTGGACAGATTTGTACGGCACAGCTTGATGTTGAGAGTCCATTTAGGTTTTCATCATTTATTCTCTTTAGTGATTCACTGTTACACCACACTGCTGCCATTCAAAAGTCAGATGATGCCAAAAAACCCCAGAGTTTCTCAATTTCCTGACCTCCACTGAAGTCCTGAATTTCTTTGCTGTGTGTTTCCAAACAGATCCTCAGCTCTTAGGTCTTTTTTCTGACCTCAGATAAGCAACCTGATCACAAGAAAGATCCCTGTTTCGGGCGTGCCTGAGTGCAGATTGCACCGTAAGTCTTAAATTCAGGCCTTAGGTTCCCAATACTTCATTCTTCCCTCTCATTCACTTCCCTCTCAGTGTGCAGGAGAGGAATGGTTGAGTGTTTCCTGGGGTTCACAGAGCTCCCCGTGAGGAGCTGAAAGGCATTCATTTAGCTCAGGACAAGTTGATGTGCCTCTGGACAGTTTTGGTAATAGAGGGAGGTGTAGACAGTCGGATGGGTACTTGTTCTCAGTAGTAATAGCCAACAATAACAGCTGGGTTTTTTTTAACACCATTCCATTTATTTTTTAATAGTACTGTGAAGAACTATGACAAAATAATCTCTCCAAAAGAAAGCAAGTTGATAATAGTACAAATCCACAAGTTTAAGCATTGATTTGCAAGGTGAATTGCAGTATCATTAAAAAATCAGTATGTAGTAGAAACTGCAAAATGCCAGTAGTTTAGCATCGCTCTGAAGAGTTAACAGCACTGTTCAAGCATCCAGATTATTCAAGTAGGAGACAAAATGCCACTGTGTGAGGGGTTAAATTACAGGGCATCTCTCTTTCCTGATCTCCAGTAATGGAATATGGAGCTTTTCAAGTCTAGGTAGTTTTGGGATCTACTAATGCAATTGAGAGTTATGACTGTCCTCTGTGAGATGACATAAGTCCTGTTCTCCAGGTGAGAGGTCTCTCTCTCTGCCTTTCCCTTCCTCCCCCAGTACAGCTCGCATTATCATCAGGTTTTGGTACTTTTGATGAGAAGAGTTACGAATGCCTCACCAGCACAGTCAGAGGATGTGTAGAATCTGCTGCCACACAAGGAATGGGAAAGGGCACAAGGAGGTTATTAAAACTAGATGGAAATTTTTCTTACCCTGAGAGATCTGGAAGGATCACCTTGTATAAACACTTAAATAGGTTTGAAAGTTATTTTTAAATAGTGAGGCTATGCAGTGTCATTGCATTGAGTGACTAAAACCTAAGCAAGCATGCTGCTTACACTCTGTGTAGAGATAAAACCACTCTACAGAGCAGTTTCTTCCTAACAGCATGGGAGGAGAACTGTCACTGTCTCGCTGCATCTGTTGACATTATATTTGTCATGTCTTTATTTGCAGTGGTTGCTCTGTGGATGGACACAGGAGATCTATCTGCAGAGCTGTCAACCAATAACTTTCATCAATATTCACTTAATTTTCAGAGAACAACCACACTGCAGCAGGAGATAAGGACAAGTCAGTGTGTTAGACAGCTTGGTGCGTTTTGCTATTATGTATCAGTGCTGTTCCGGCACGCGCGCACGCGCCCTTGGATAGTTCCCTCATCTTTCTGCTGGATACCAACCTGCCACCTTTTGTAGAGAAACTAGTCCTTACTAGTCCCACTAATAGACCTTAATGGCCCTGACCAGCCTCACCTGGGGCTCCACCCACAGCCCCTGCCCATGGGCCCAGGAGCTCTATTTAATCTCAGCTCTGAGGCTTCAGCTCTGGCTAGAGCTATGTTGCTGAAATGCTTGTCTCCAGCTCAGCTGTGCTTGTGCCTGGCTGTGGACCCTACTGCTCTGGACCTGTGGGCTGGCTTAATCGAGGTTCTTCC
This sequence comes from Pandion haliaetus, assembly GCA_013401275.1. Lineage (NCBI taxonomy): Eukaryota > Metazoa > Chordata > Aves > Accipitriformes > Pandionidae > Pandion > Pandion haliaetus. Next base: position 71,999 of record VYZV01010796.1, read on the forward strand.
TCATCCCGGTGAAGTTGTCTGATCTCCAGCTTGTCTTGCTCAGGTACTGTGGTTTGGGGCCCTGGCTGGTAAGGCACCTGTCCTGCTAGCCCTGTTACAGTGCCTGCCTCTCTTCCTGTCCCTTAGGGAGCAACTGGCCCTTGCTGCTTCCTGACCATAGCTAAAGGGTCAGCTGGGGCAATCTTTATTGCTGGGAGTTATGTTTTTACAAAATAAAGCTCTAAAAAGAAATTGCTCTCTTAATAGGGTATAAATGTGCAGATGACATGAAATAGTCAGATGCCTCCCCCCTGCTCCCAAAACATTGCAAGCTGAAGATGCATATAGCTATTGAAGCAATATGGTTTCTGTCACTCAAGCACTAACTGCTCTGCAATCTATTAACTAGTGGAAGTGCCTTATGCATTGGTGGAAGAGGTACTTGTGTCTGAAGAGGTAGCTTATGGGTCCTCCTTCCCCCAGGAGGCTGCCTGGAGTTGAGATCCCCATGCTACATCTAGATGCTAAAGCTGGCATGTGCTGTTTAGATTTCTGCACTCCCCAAGGTGGATTTTGCGCTGGCTTATTGCAATGCTGCCAGGAAGACTTGTGGAGCAGAACCAGGTTTACAATTGCGGCATCCTTTGCACTTGGAATCAACCAGGCACTGCCCAGGAGCATTGCACGTGACTTTGGAGAGCTGTTGACATTTGAGCAGGGGAGGATGAGGCTTTATAACATATGCAAGGGCTAGAGGCTGTGGCCCGTGTGTCTTAGCAGTTGTGGTCAACTTCTGGTCTGACTCCTCTTAATGGTAAAGAGGAAATGGATCGTGCTTCTGTGGACTTGTAGTTTCTCATTGCTGGCTGCCTGTTATCTGGCAGGCTGCTGGGTCCCAGTTTGACAGCTGAGGAGAAATAGAGGAATTTAAAAATTCCTTAGGTAAAGCAAGAAAACAAAAATCAATATGTAGTTCAACCATCACAACTACAGCTGTGCTGGGCTCTCTTCCAGCTCTGGCATGGAAAAGGTGTCCACCTCCAACTATGTGGAAGTAGCTAGGGGCACCCATTTTGAATCTGCCTTTACAGCTAATTCCTGAAAGTCTGTCTATTCAGCAGCACCCCCGTATGTGCTTCGTGAGCCAGCCCAGCGGGTGTGTGAATGCTGCTTGTTTCCTCTGTCACCTAAAACTTGGCACATATGCTTAGTGAGCAGTGAAAACTAATCTGGAGTCTGCTGCTTGGCCTTTGTGTTAGCTTTACTTGTCGGGGAGGCAGGAGACATAAATAACAGGCAGAAGGGATGTGATGAGGGTAATGACCTTGACAGGCCATTTTCCTAAAAGGCCTGGAACCTGCCTCTGCTCTCAGATACTCACCATTTCCAGTGGGAACAAGAGTAAAAACTAACAGTAAGGAAGAGTTCCACACAGCAGATGCACTGCCTTGGTCAGAGCAAAATAGCAGTTAAATTTGATATTCAGCTTGCTAAATTACCTCAGCTGAAGGTAATTTTGCAGCAACTGTACACAAACTCAGCAAGCAGTGGTTCTGCAGGTGAATTTGAATTACTTGATAAGTGTTCAACAAGTCTCTATCTGTTTTTTATTTTTGGGGAATCTTATTCCTAAATTGCCTTACTGTGTTGGTTGTATGCTTCTTATTTTGGGTGTGTACTTTGTAATTGGGAGTGAAGGGCCAGAGTCCTAGCTCTTAACTGAAGGCAGATGCCCCTTTTGGTTGTTGCCTTTGAAATTTTATTGAAGTGGGATAGTGTTTCTGCATGGACCTATTCAGTGTTGTTGGGAAGGGAGGAAAATACTGCCACATATCAGCTGTGAGTGTAATAACAAGTCTGCATGGGGACTAGTCTCTTAAGTAAATTTCTCCTCCCTTTTTCCTTTCAGGCTTGTTCAGACTGCTCCAGGATTTCTCCTGTAAGTTATAGCTGTTCTTTCTAGAAAAGCCTTTTGAACAAGTGAATGTCACAGTCGCACATGAATATTTGCAGATCAAATGCCAGGGGATGGATATTCATATCAAAAGTGTTTGTGCATTTGTCCCACATGAGAACTAACATCATGTGGCCTGTTTGAATAATCCCAAACAATCAAATTGGCTTAATCAGTAAAAATTGCATAATTATTCAGTGTGGCTTATAATTAAAGGATAAATGTTTGAAAGAAGATCCCACGAAGCCTGTGGTGAGTGTTGCAGAGGAAGGGCAATACAGGGTGGATGTGCCATGTCTCCTCCAATGCAGCCTCCCCGATGCAGCCTGAGCCACTGTGCAGAGGTGGGAGTATGCCCCCCCGGATCTGAAGTGTTTTATTTACTGTGCCATGGTGTGCATCAGGCTTGGAATTCTGCTTCTTTTTAATTGCCTTATGCAATAAGGCACACATGCTGTAAATGATTAATTAGCTTTGACTCTTACTACTTCAGCTGCGTTTGTCCTGGATGGCTCAGGCTGGATCTGTATATACAGCTGTGCCATGGTGCTTCTTGAGGGTGCTTTCATTTCAAAACAAAGTACAGGCGGGATGCATAAAGGTGCCAAAAGAAGTATAACTCAGGATGGACTAAGAAAAATAATCGGGGGGGGGGGGGTCAGGGGGTTAGGTAACTATGCCAAAAAGCAGCCATGCTGCAGCCTTCCCACCCAGATGAGCTTGAAATGTGGATGTGCAGTCGCGCTGCCCTGCCTGGCCCTTCCCCTTCAGCTCTCCCATCTGTGCAGACGGGGAACATGCTGGGGAAGCTTAGAAACTGAAGTTGAAAGAGTCTCTCTGTGTTTTTTGTTTTGGGGTTTTTTTTGTGTTGTTTTTTTTTGTTCTTTAACACAGTGAGTGCTCTTCTCAGCTAAGGGTGAGCAGAGAGGCTGCCAGAGCAGTTCAGTTTGTATAATCCTATCCACAACACTTGGTTCAGTATCTGTTTTGGTGCTTCTATGTTGCTTCTGGTACATCTTGTCCTTCTGAGAGTCTTCCCTTCCCTCAGTGTTTGACTGCACTGGCTACTAATTTTTCTAGAAGCAGCCTGGGGTGAAGGGGATTAAAAGGAAAGACTTGTAGCTTTCTTCCTTCAGAGCCTGGCAGCTGGCTGGCTCACCACTACTGAAAGCAATGAAATTGTGTGCTAGGTCTGCGCTTAGCTCTGAGCGCTAATTCCCTTTCCCCACTGACATCATTATGCTCGTTTGCTACCTCTTGGCCCTAAGAAGATTTTAGCAGAGGGCCCGGAAAAGGGTGCCTGCTCTCTGCTAGCCCTCCCAGGCCTTTCCACAGGCAGTTGTGCAGCTAGGCCTAATGCCAGGTGGTTGAACAGAAGTATGGTGCTGATCCAGGGAACCAGAGTCTGGGCTTCCTTTTATTGCTGAGGTTGTATGGGCAGGGATTACTGGAGGGCGCTTGGGAGTGGGAAGGCTGCTCTCAGATGTGGAGGTAGGGGGTTTGGGGAGGGGGCAAGGAGAGATCTATTTTGCTGGGTCAGTCCTGTGTCACCCCTTCCTGTAAGATGGGACAGCAAAGCATTTCAACGTGTCTCCCTCTGTGCCCTCCCAGCGTGGCAGTGCAGCTACCTCAGGGGACAGGGTACCCAAAAACTGCCCAGCAGTGCACAGAAATGAGCACTGTCACATCCTGTTTCACTGGAGTCTCAAGTCTCGCTTCTGTGAAGCTCCCACTTAAATCTAGTTGGTTGATGAGGACTGAGACATTGCAGGCATGGATAATGAGTAGAGGTTATGGGTAACAGTCACAGGAAAACAGCAAAAAGCTTTCTTAGATGTTCCACTGGTAATATCCTGTTTCTCTACTAAACACAAAGCTTTCCTAAACCCCACTGTCCCTTTTTTTTTTTTTTTTTTTTTTCCTTATCAGCTTGGTTGCAGGCAGGGTGAAGAGGGAACAGTTTGGACCTTTTTGAATTCCTCAGACTTTCCAGTCTGAGATTCACTGAGGAAATTCATACCCTGAGCCACTGGAACTGCCTTTTGCCTGCTATTCCACTCTCCCTTTACTGGCAACTTAGCCACACCGATTGATTCCTGTGGGGCCCTCTTCCTCCCTGTTTGGGGTTAATTGCAGCCCAAGGGCTGTTCCCATCTATCTGCTTTGAGCAGGCTTACCTGGAGCCGGTCTCCAGGGTGGTTTTGGTTCCAGCAATACATTTATTAATAGAAAAGGCAAAGTACAAATGGGAGATGGGTTTCATTCTCCACCATATGCTGCAACCAATTTGCCGAATTTCTCTTTCATTTGGGCCAGGTGAGGATCTGTGCCCTGTGCGATGCTGGGTCCCCAAGTCCAAGTGCTAACTGGCAATTGCACTCCACCTGCCAGCCCTGTGCTCCTTGTTCCGTGTTCACGAATGAATCTGAGAGAAATACAGTATGCTTGTGGCCAATCCGTGAGCTCAAAGGCATGTGCTGCGTCAGATGATCCTTTACGAATTATTTGCCTGGCACTAATGGGAACGTAGCAGCCAGGAATGGATACATGTGCCCTCTCCAGGAAAAATTTGGTTCCTTAATGGAGGTGCAAGGGAAGTCATCCATCCTTCTTAATGCTTAGAATAAAAATTGCCTGCTTGTTAGCTGTGATTTATTGTTTTTGCTTGGGTCCTACAAATGGAATGGATTCAGAAGGTTAAGCCCAGATGAGCTTATGCTGTTCAGCTGGATGATATTAGGAGTTAATCCCTTTGCATGGTTCCATGTTCTGTAATACCTCTCAAGCCTGATGATTGCAGCTGTATTTTAAAAGCTTTTTTTTTTTTTAAGATAATCTGCTGGAAATGTGAAGCTGGTAGAAATAAAAAATATTCTCTTCTTTCCATAGAAAAGACACAGTATTTGTTTCCATATTTAAACTTTTCTTTGAACTGGCTTGCAAAACAAAATCAGGATTGATTACAGCCTTCCAGTGATGACTTGTAAATTCAAATCTATTAGAGAGATGTAACTGGTAATGTTTCTCACAACTGCTGCAAGTAATTAAAGGTCTCCTTCACAAGTTTAATAACCTGCTTGTTTCCTGGCTACTAAATAACTCTTTTGTTCCATGTGTTTTTTTGGTTTTTTTTTTTTTGCTTTGTGTTGCTGGCACTTAAAATGGCTGGTTTCTGGGAGCCCATGAACTGCTATGTGTTTTAACTGCAGCTTATCAACCAGGTAATTTTATAGCCTTCTGGCTATGAGATAATTAAATATATGTATATCAAACCTACCCTGTAGACTGAAACTCCAGGTGTGTGCTTGGTTGACCTAGGGGTCCCAGCAGGGGTTATTTATTTGATTCCCATGCTAACAGAATGTTTTAGGGATTTGCTACTTATGTGAAATCCTCATACCAGGTTTCTGAGACATCTACCAACCAGCTGATCCACTCTTCCAGGTTCACCTTCTTGTTTCCATCTGTGTTACAGGACTCAGAGGATGGAAAGTGGATTGCAAATAACAGACTTGCTCTCTTTGAAGAATTGTGGGAACACTGCAATGCCCCAAGTGTTTGCAACATGCCTCTAAGCTAAATATCAATTAAAGTAAGCTTACTTATGAAAGAAAGCCAGAGTATTGCTAACTCTGGCTTTCTTTTTAATTCTCATGAGTTTTATTTACAGCTTCTGTGTAAGAAAGAAAAATGTCCATATGGTCGCAGAGAAACATGATCTGAGCAAATCCTAATAACTTGAAAATCAGAAAGCAGAGTAAAGGGTTTAGTATAGGTAAGCATGCCTGTCCTTTAAAGGTCTGAGTTTAAATGCAAGACTCTCTAGAACATTGTGGTTTAGATAGTTGGCCTTGGTTTGGTCCGTCAGGGCCAAGGAGAGCTAGCAAGAAGCTCTTTCTCTTCTCTAATAGTATTTAGTGTATCAGCTGTTACTTTAAACTCCTTGTGGGCATATGCTCTGTGTGAAGAAATGAACTCTGCAGGCACACTGCAGGGGGGCTGTTTTCAAGATCTGTGTGATCTGTAAGTCAATCAAGTAATTCTGAGGGCCTGACTTTCAATTTATGCTTAGGCTTGCCAGTGCCAGGAACGAAGCAGAAAGTGACAGAAATGGTGTTTGGAAGAGAACTAAATGATGGAGGAGAAATAGATGGGAGGAAGAAAAAGCACAGTATTCTTATGCCATTCATACTTTTCAATTGGTGAGGTTTTTTTCATATGTTTCCTTGATTCTTTTCTTACACCTTCTGCTCTCCTTTTCTGTTTCTCAGCTGCTTAGGTTCAAGTACATAGTGCTAGAAAACATTGGTCCTGCTTTTTATCTGCAGAAATGTGTAGAAGAGATTAGAGTTTAAGGGACCTCAGTTCTAGGCTGGAATTTTTTTGTCTAAAATAGATTAACGGTACGGAGATTTGGCCAAGAATATATATAATATTGGCTCTTTTAGTGTTAAAGTTGGTCTTAAAACGCATGAATCTGGTTCAACAGGGCCAAAAGGGGGGTCATCTGTGCTAAACATGAGACTTTGCCTTATTGTTTGATTGGAATGGTTCTCAAGGTCTAATCTTTCAGTTTGTCCTTTCTCGTGTAGGCTAAAAAGCTTCTTAGCTGAGGCTGAACTAAGACTCGAGAAATATTTTGGTTGTCCGCTGTCCCTCTGAGTGACCTTTGGCAAATCTGATCTCGGTGCATCTGTTCAACAGAAAGAGTATGTCTCTCCCAGAAGTGGGAGACGTAAGTCATTAATGTTTACAGTGCCTGAGATTTTCAGAGGAATGAGGAGCATACAAATATCTACAGAGATTGGCAAACCTCTAGAGCTGTAAATTGGAGATACCATCCTTATTTAGTGTATGATAGCTAGTAACTTGTGAATTGCTTTAAATGAGCATGGCTAAAGTCTGCTTAGTTTTCATATAAAGCAATAGTAATATGAGCTGTGAGCCTAAAATAGACTGTGTCAAATGTTTGTCAGTGAAGTTATCTGTGCTAGTGCTAGCCAAGTTTGTTTTTTTTTTTTTAGCAGCCTATTCTGTGGAGCACCTGCATGTCAGCACTCTGACAAGCAACTCACCATCTTGTTTTTCATATCTCATACTATAGCTTACGTTGCCCCAAAGCTGCCGTAAAAATCAGCTCAGTGAGATGAGAATCCTATACTACGCTGGCAGTAAGGGTAACTGGAATCTAGTTCACCAGCATTGTGCACCTAACTGGGTGGCTGTGTAAAAGCCTCTAGGAGGTATGAAATGTGTGGCTGAAGGGTCCCTGCTGTTGTACTCTTAGTTAAACTTGGAGCTCCAGGAGGTACTGCTGCCTGCTGAGCGCTCAGCACATCAGCTCTTTATTTCAGGCTTCGACCATACTTAGAGAAGGATAGGGGAGTTCTCCAAAGATGCAACCTTCAGGAGGTACCTTCCTATCCCCTGGGCCTCAGGTAATGCACCTGGAAATGAAATGAATTGCATTTAAGAGGAGTGAAAACAGAGAAGCACATCTGGAAAAGGAAGCAGAAACTTCTGCCTGCCCAATTTATAGAAATGATGTGTTTGTTGTTTAACAGGAGGGGATTTGCACTTTAAGATTTAGTGAAAAATGCTTCAGCCACTATGCTGGGGAAGTATAGGTAATGAAGCTTTTTTTCAGCTGTTGCTGGCCACATTAGTGGTTTCTGTTATGTTCTGAGGTGTGGACTCTCCACTGCAATATTCCCAAAAGGGAAGGAAGGAAAAAACTTAGACAATCAAAGCATTTTTTTAATACTGGAAGTTTAGGTATATTCTCTGTATTTTTAAAAATGTGAGAAAGCAAGAGTGATACAAGAGTGATTCAGAGCTGTAAGTCTTACTGCAACCACCATGCGTTTTGGCTGCAGTAGTAGTTAAACAGTTTTTAAAAAGTCCTTCTATAAACTTGGTTGGATAATGGCTTCTTCAAAGGAAATCTCGTTCCTCTAATTTGCTGAACTTCAAGTACACCAGCAAAACAGTGGACAAAGACATACTTTGCTTGTAATCTCAAAAAAAAAAAAATCTGTTGCCAACACCACTCACTTAAGAATTTATTCAAGTACTATGCTATTACGAATTAAAGCAATGTCCTGGTTTATCTACAGGTTAAAAGACAAAGTGATGAAAAGCTTTTTAGTTAAATTTCAGCACAAAGCTGCATTAATTATGACGTACCTCAAGATTTTGTTAAGACCCTGTTTACATTACACAATATGCAAGGAAGAGTGTTGTTTGAGGTTAAGTGAGAGGGAGATGATAGGAACTCCAAGGAGCTTTCAGAGTTCAGTGCCTTCCAATGGGAAATTACAGAACCAATGAATGCTATATGATGCCAGTGGGAAGAATGAATTAATTTAAACCATGGAAGAGTACTGAAGACTTGTTAACTGATTAACAAATGACTCGGGAAAAGGCTTAGATGTTGCTGTGCATTGCTCGGCAAACTGTGTGACGGGTCAAAAAAAAGACAAGCGACCAGCATATGCAGGACAGAAAACAGGACTGAATGTGTACCAGAGCATGTGAGCACTCTTACCTGATGCTATATTTGGTCCTCAGCAGCCTGGGAGGTGCATTAGAAACCAGGGACTTAAGCTGGAAAGGAGCTCCAGAGGCTCTCACAATGAACCGGTTATTCTTGAAAAAATATGTTTCAATATGAACTATAGTTAGGAAGAATATTTTTCTACACCTCTCCTGTTTTTACTTTATTATAGTCTGGTTTCTTGCCTGAATACCCTGGACTACAACACAGAAGTGACTTGAGGCTGGCAGTTGTCCTGGGAAGTGGTTGTGTTGCTATTAAATAGAGATCAAGTAGCCCGGAGAAGGATGAGCACAGCTCCTCTGTCTGAGGCCTGGCCATATTTCGGCTGGGCTCACGCAGACCTGGCCTGCAGTGTTTGCTCCCCTGGTCCCCATCAGAGCCACCCCAAAAGGCGTGAGGAGAGCTGGTGCTTTGCCCCTGCTGAGCCAGGCTTGGTCAGGAGGTGCTTACCTCCTTGAGTACACAGCAGTAAGCAGCAAGATAGGGAATTGCTTGTCTGGGCTGACGCTTCTCGAGCTGCCTTAACCTTCTTCCTGCTGGCAGTTATTCTAGGCATTTCTAGGTAGGTGATGCCCAGTACCTGCTTTCTGTTTTTCCTTCTTTCCCTGCCACCCTCGAAGATGAACTAGGAAAGATGAGGCAGTTTTACTTAGGGTACCTTGTCCTTCCAAATTCTGGCATAGACATGCCGGGAGGGAAAACCAAAATTCTTCTGATGGAGGATCACGTGAGATCCGGAAAGCTAACAGTTAACTGTGGTGGTCAGGAAGCTTTCCATTGTCTGGGGATAAAGTTTTTAAAGAAAGAATAAATCTCTGTAGCTGGCAAAGGCTGTGACAAGACCTCCACCTTGCTGCTTGCTGGAGCTTCTCCCCTGCTGATGGAAACCTGTCTTGGGCATGTTGCCGGCTCTGGCACCGCAGCTCAGGGGTCCCTGTGGATCCTGGCAAAGGCAGCACCTTTTCAAGGTGCCACCTGAGGGCCCAGTTCAGCCAGTGGTTACTTTGGACTTCAGCAATTGCTAAGGTCATGACTTTGTAACAAAGTGCCAGTCCCGTGACTGTTCACAGCATGATTTACAAGATTATATGTGGAACTGAAGCCAGATCTTTGGGTTTTTACCCTAATCATGAGGACATAGTTAAAAACCACTGTCTGACAGGGCTAGACCATGGTGTAACAGACTTGGCAGTAACATGCTTCCCTGATGGGGTTGTGAAGAAGTGGTAAGCAAGGCTAGTCTTTTTTTGTGTTGAATCTCCCCAGGACACTTTCCTCTTCTTCTTTCCCTATCTCTGTGCTCATGGTTAACTCTTGGTGAAGTGTTTTGGCTTTGCTTTTATAAGCTGTAGACAAAAACGAATTGCGTGCCATATTACCGAGTAGGCAGAGCTTTTTGGTATCATTGTGCAGTGCAGGTTTCCCCAGGGTGTCTGGAGTGCACATTGCATCCTGACCTGGGGCAGGCCTGTGAATGTGCACATATACTTCAGACTTCTGCTTGGCTTTCATTATTTGACATGAGCGTCCAACAGCTTTGCTTCTTTTTGTGAGCCTGCAGAGCTTTTTCCTGAAACAGGAAAGAAAATGCAAGAGGAGAGGTCTGCCTTTGCCTTCACCTGCTTGTGCCAGGGACGGTAATTTCAAGAGGAAAGCAGACACTTTTGCGGTATTGGCTGCCAGGGCTAGCAGTGAGGTTGCACTGGAGCCCTAGATCAGGAGCCGAGCCTGATAAGTGCGTTGCTCTACTTGGTTGGTGATTTTTCTCATCAGTCAACGCAGTCATCCCAGCAGTTTGTAGAGAGACGTAAAGCATAGGATAGATGGATTAATACAAGCTGCAGGAAGGCTTCTTCCTGGGCTTGAAAAGCAGTAGTGAAATTTGAGAAGAGGGCAGGCTGAGAGCAATTGCTCTGAGTTCACCTTGGTCGCATTTTTGTGATACATTAAAGCCTGCTGGACTAGGGATTTGGTCTGCTTATGGTCAGCTATGCATGGAGGTGACTGTTCCTGTCATCCAATGGCAAAACCTGGACCCTGTTGAGTCCTCCCAGGTGCTAGCCAGGTGTGTCCTGAACCTGTGTATAGCCAAGCTACAGCCTCCTTACCGGGGAAGGCAAAGCAGTGTGCCTCGGGAGAGAGTAGCCTGGGCTGCAAATCACTGTGCAAAGCAGGGCACTGCTCAAAGGTGGCCGGTGCCTGAGAGCTTGCTCAAAGGAAAGCGCTTCATGGGTTGCGAGGAGAGCCTGCAGGAGGGGTGAGATGCTCCCTCCCTGCCTGCCTGTCTGCTCAGTGGTTGTCTGTCTCTCCAGCTGTAGACAATACAGCTCATGGCAGGAAGTCTTCATACATAATAGCCACTGAAATATTTCTCCCTTAAAGGTTTCACTGTAGAAAGGGAGAAGGGCAGATCAGGTTATGATGTGAATCACATACGTTCCTCCTTGAGTAGAAGGAAGAAGGAGCAGGCAAATACCTAAGGCTTTCTTTCACCATTCCTTCCAGGTGACTAAGCAGCAGTTTTATTTTTAACAAAAGCTAATGTTAGGGAAGTGAATAGAGCTGATGATACATCTGAGAGCGCTTGTGTGACTTCCTGGATTGTGAAAATCTGCTTAGGCTTTGAGAGATGCATTGCATTGCGTTGTATTGATTTTTCTACTTTGAGATGAGTGTGCTTGTTAGCTTTCTCCCCTGTGACAGATTAGGTCATCTCTGCTGAAGGTCACTGATGGTTTTTCGGTATCTTTTTCATTACTGGAGGTTACAGTTTTGGCTTCCCTGTCTGTGCTTGTTTTGGCCAGCAGAGGGTACTAAATGAAAGGTTAATACTGAAAAAAGTTTTTTGCTGTCAGGCTGAGCTCCAAGTTGAGGATAAAAGCTGCAATTCTGATAACGGAGAGGCACACGACAGACAAAAAGCAATTAGAAATGCTTATGTCCTCAGATTGCCTGTCTAGGCAGATTTGCTTTGTTTTATGATTAAAAAATTTGAATTTAAAAGTTGCCAGTCTTGTAAATGACTGTTTTTATTCAGTATTCAGTTAGCAGTGTATGTTGTTTCATATTCTTGATGGCATCTTTTGCAGAAATTAATAAATGCTAATAATTAGGCTTTTAGTAAAAACAAAGCCATAAAAGCAGTCATGGAGTGATTTCATTATTTAAAAAAAAAAAAATTTACTTTAAAGAATGTATATCTAAAGCTAGTGCTTGAAAGCCTCAATATCAAGTGTTTATCCTCTAAGATTAACACGGAATTTTCACCTGCTATTTTTTATCCACTTGCCACTTCACTTTCTCTTATGTCACAGCTAGTGTAATCCATCTCTCATTGCCAGATGTTGTCTGTCCTGCATTGGGAGGGGTGTTAGGCCCCCTTACTGCACCTCTTTTGAGACAGGCTTTTTGCCCAGGCTTGGATAAAGATCATGCTCTGCGTTTCCTAGCTTATTGCTGCTTATTTCTGTCAGCCCTAGGCATGGCCTCACTGTGTTAGTTGTTGTTTCAACACATAAATGCTTCAGAGGTCCCTGTCTGGGGGGATATGCAGACTACTGCGGCTGAACTCTTGGAGCTGCAGAGAGGCTCTCCCCGCTCCTGTTATGTGGAGCATATGGCACATGTGGGTCACTTGCTGGAGCAGGCTGAAGTCCTCGCTAGCTTCTTGTAGCAGGGAAATCTCTGCCTACTCTCCTGTCCCAGATCTGAGCATAGAAGTATTGGCCAGTTGATGTGATATTTATGAAGTTTGTTACAGTGGTTATGCACAGTGTCTCTACTAGTGCTCCTGAGTTATCGGAGTCTATGGGCTGCCCCTGAGAAGGGCTACTGTGCTTCTGTGTCACCGCTACGTCATCCCCTCTGAGCACCCTCGCTGTGCATGGCTGTTGCAGCAAGCAGCTTGCACAGTGTCTGGACCGTTGTGACAGTGGGGGCTGAACACAAGGCTGCAGACAACAAATCTGCCTGTTTGGGCTTGTTCTGTGACATCCCCATGGATTTTAGGTTTTTCTCCTCTGCAAAACAAGGTTAATATCTCATTGCAAAGTTGTGACCTGCATTCGTATTTTCAAGAAAATATTTTATTGCTATTTTGTGAACTTCTCCAGTCCAACCTTGTGTTCCGATGTGGGAGGAACTTCATGTGGAAAAGTGAAATACAACTGTTACCAGGGAAAAAATAGGACTTTTGGAATACATTGTTAGAAAAAACAGGTTAGGAAGAAATAATGGTGGCATTTTTCAGCTTGAATTCTAAAGCAATTTTACATTATATCTGGGAAATACTTTCTTCCATCTAGCATTAGAATGATATTTTAACCAGCTTGAGTTCTAAACCAATTTTATTTTACATCTGGGAAATACTTTCTTCCACCTAGCAGTAAAATGACATTTTGTGGGTATATTTCATATATACAGATATTTATCCTTTCGTCTTCATGTTTTGTACATTTAACACCAATATGAATAGTAAAACTGATAATCAAACATTTATCAGGAAATGCAATTTAAGATTGAAATCAAATGAGATCAAAATGCAGAATTGAGGTTCGAAGCCCAGATGGACCCTGCCACTTCTCATATGACTTGTGATACCACCTCTCTGTTGCACGTTATTTGTGAAACAATATACTGTCAGTAATGTATGTGGAGTGTAAAATATGGATGTGTGTATGCATCTACACAAACGTAGTACAGGGTGAGGAACCACAAGCATTGCATATGTTTGCTGAGGCTCACCACTCTGCCTTTCACCATCTAAGCTGCAATCAAATGTGGAAAATCACAATCTATGAGGAATTTGTTTCAGAAAGTGATGAGAGAGTAAAAGAGGTGTTACAATGGAAGCTGGAACTCAACCTTGGCAATATGAAATGTGCATCTGGTAGCTGGTAACATAAAATGTGAAAGAATGTTCTTTAGAAACCTATCCATGATCTCCACCTGCTTCTCCAATTTCTGCCTGCTGTCCCCTTTACTGCTGTGATGTGACTGCTGTCTGCCCTTGCTGTCAGGAGTCCCTTTCCTCCCAGCCCAGCCCTGGGGCTCTGTTTTTTCTCTAGTAATTCTCGCCATGCTGCTAAAGCCTCTCAGACCCCACAGAGCTCACATCAAGCACACCCTCTTCAACCTTCTGGGCCAGTCAGCTGCCTTCCACATCGCTCCCTATGCTCTTCCTCCCAAAACCGCCCTTTGCTTTCTGTGACGCTGTCGTTGTCCAGCCCTTTGCCCTTCAGCAATGTTTGGTGGAGGATCTTTCTCTAAGGGTCTGAGAGGCTGCTGGAAAGATCCTAGGAGTTTTGATCCCATTTTCTTTCTCCTCTACAGCTTGGCTGCAGAAAATCTTGCCTGCAAAGCCCCAGGTAACCACTGCCTTTATGTGCACACTTCAGCATCCTTTTCCTTCTGTTATCTCCTCCCTCCAAATGAAAGCTTTGGCCAGTCTTGCTGGCACCATGTCAGTATCCACCTTAGCACAGCTTTTGAGCTTTTTCTTTCTGACTACTGCAGGCATCACCACTGTCCTGCTGTGACTCAGAGTGATACCCACTTTGTGGATATCATCTAGACCTCTGCAAATGTCCTTATGTCCAAAAGGGGTCTATATTTTTCAAGCTGACCTTGAATGAAAGCTGTAAAGGATACAGTCCTTGCCTACCACCCACACTAAACCTCCTTTCACATCTCTGTAACAGTAGCATGCTCCTCTCCATCCTTAGCAAACCTTCCTGCATCCTTATGGCACGCCAAGGCAAGGACTTTGTCTTGTTTTAAGTCTGTTTTGGGTTTCCCATCTTTCACCCCTCTCTGTTCTAGCACATGAGATGTTACTGATCTCTCCTCCGACTGCTTTCACAGCCTAGTGCCTCTGACCCTGTTGCAGTCAAATGTCAAACCTAGCTTCTGACTGGCCCAACAACAACTTTCACCATCCCTTTGGCTGCAAAGGTCTCATTCTGTTCTATTTCAGTACAACAGAATTCTTAAACTCCTCTGGGCTTTCTATAACAAATATTGGTTAAAATTCTACTAAAAATCTCCATGTGAATCTCCATCTGAATTTCTTCCAGAACGTCCTCTGTCTCAACAACGAATGAAGAGGTTTAGGAGTTAGCCGTTGCTGCTGGTGTGCTGAGATCGCTGCCTGTCACAGAGAGCAATGCTGTTTTATTGGTTTTGTGCTCCCATGCTTACCTCTGTCACTTATGTCTTGTTTTATACTAGATTTAAGCCTCTGGCACACAGAAAGGCTTAATGTTTTTTTGGCTGCATTATACCTCCTTCTAACTGATAGCTAGAAAACACAAGAGTAATTGTCAAAATGAACTCCACTACTATTTATAAAATGAGCATCTAAACAAGAATAGTGGAGTTTACCATATAAACCTCTATAGCCATAACTGCCTTTGCTTGTTTGCAGCATAACCTCCTTGGAGATTCTACATCAAGGTATAAACTGGGAAGGTCATCTACACCACGTTGCATCACTGCCTGGGATAGAACAGCCCTGTGTTTGAAAGGTGGGTTAACAAAGTGAAAAGTAAAAATGGAGTGCTTGCTTTAGAAAACAGCACCATTATGCCACTTCCTGACTCTGAAAACAGAGACGCTTAGCTTGTGTATAAACCCACTTGCAGAGTTGGGGCCTTGAGTCACTGAGTGATGTTTAGATATTACTTGATAGTACTGCTGTGTTAGGTATTAAGTTTTGGCATACCTCTTTAGGGACTTGTAGTGTTTTCTAGAATAATTCTTGAATTCCCTAATTTTATTTGCCTCTTTCAGAGGTTTCTCTGGAGATCTCTATACAACTCAAATCTTTAAGTGCATATTAGGAGTTTCAATAATTTTGAAACCTGGTTTCCCTCAGTTATTCATGCTAAGTGTTCACTACTGCTCTTGAATGCTCAGCATGCTGAGCAGGTCAGATGGATTCTTCTAATTCGTAGATTTTTTTGAAGCCTTACATAGCATTTAAGCCACATAATTCTCTCTAAAATCAGTAAGACTTCAATTCCCTGTAATGCCCTGAAAGTGTAATGGTAGCTATTGTTTAATACTTCAGCAGTATTTTTCTGCCTTCGATTCTTGGGAACAGATGCAGGTTAATTAAGCTATAAACTGAGTTTGCAGTGAGTGATTATCATTGTTATTTATTCAGGACTAATAAGGCTAGTGAAAATGACCCCTTTCTGTACTGTGAGAGAAATTGCGTGTGTATCTGCACATTCAGGAAACAGCAACATAAAGCCATGCATACAGTCTGCCATAAATCTTAACAGCTGTGCCATTTATTCTCACATGCAGTATAATGCAGCTACATACAAAATAAAGATTCATTGTAAAGCACTCTGAGGGCCATGGTGTGTGCCTGGTATGTCAGCAAAGTTCAGCTCGCAACACTAGAAGCTTTCACGTGCCAGGAGCACAGGACCAGAAGGGAGTTAATGGTATCTAGTCTAGTGCCACATGATCACAGACAGCTCAGTAATTGATACTGCTAACTCCAATCTTGTTTTTTCCGTTTGGACTAGACTTTACAGCTAGTCTGCTGTCTGAGGAGGTGGAGCGGAAACATGAAGCAGTCCCGTCCTGCTCCCATTAGAAGCGATCAAAATGGTGGCAAAGGCAGCAATTAGTGAGTTTTGCCTCACTTGTGATTTCAAATCCTGAGCTATATGTGAAAAAAAGCAAATGGAGCTGCTTAGTGTGGTGAGTTGCATAGAGCATCTATTCCATGCACTGCAAAACCCTTTCCAGTATCTTAAAGGGCTTTGCACTGGTAATTAGAGATCGTAACTGCAGTTCGTCAAGGAAGAACGCCTGCTCTAAGCAGGTGCTCATGCCTGCAGTAATGCCTGGAGTCTGAAGGAGAGACTTTACCCATTAAAACTGGTTTGAGAATACAAGCCCATTTAGCCAGCTGCCAAGGCCTCTACTTACTTCCATTTCCCATCTGGACAGGATTTGAACCAGTGACATAAGGGTAAAAAGCTTGCTGTCCTCCTACAAATCCCCTGAAACTTCTGTTTCACCAGATCTCCTCACTGGTAAAGCTTTTTCTTTAACAGCTACCTCTCACATCCTACCTGTATGGGGAGGTCTTACAGCTCTGGCCTTAAAATTCATGCAGTTTTACAAATAAGCTACATTTCCAGACAATCAGTAAAGTTTCTAAAAATGCCTGGCTGTCTTGAACATCCAGGCAGAAATTAGCCTAGAGGCATTTTTTAGTCTAATTGGATAATTGTCCAATACTGTAAAGGCAGCTAAGAATGCCCTCCTGCCCCATTTTTCATATTATTTGCATGTATTTGGGTAAGATAATTAGCATAATGCACTAAGTAGCTGTTGATGCTAATTACAAAGCTGCATCTGGAAATACTTGTAACATCTATCTTTGAAATTGAAAAATCATAAAAACACAGTCAGTTTTTAGAGCAATAGATAAATCATCATTTTTCAGCTCTGAGAAGAGAACGTATGAACAGGCCCTTGGGATTTTTCTATTAAAAAAAGCTTTCATACTTCATGCCTCAACTTTTGATTGCAAGGCATTATTAAATACTCTGAAATATCATTAATTCAGCAGATAGTGGAAAGAAAACCCCCCACCCCCATATTTTCATTTTTCTCATGTAAAATTCCTCATCTTGGGATGTATCTTTTGCATAATTAGGGTAACTTATTCCTATATTGAAGATGTGGTGTCAGGTGCACTGCAGACCCTGTCCTCTTAAAGTACTACTTAACACCCCTGTTCATACATCCAATAAAGTTCTATTACAGTGCATGCTGTTAAACAGCTCCCTTCATTAGGAAAAAATGGCAATTTCTCCACAATAATCACTTCTACATTTTACATCTATTCTTTTCTGTACACCTCACTAGGAAACTCTCAAAGCCAATTCATACAAATTTGGATATCCAATAAACAATTTGAGTCTTATTTAACAAAAAATGGAGAGCAAATTATGAGAGACATAGGAGGTGACAGTGTAAATTATATTTAGAAAATGTTTTTCTTATGTGTAGAAGATTTCGTTTAGCATAAAGGAAGGCAAACAATTCTAGACACTATCTATTTGTTTTGCAGCTGGAGTATTTTGCTCATTACTTTTAATAAGCAAGTGTTAGAAGTAACATTTTGCTTTTTACGTTGTTAGTATAATGCTAAAGACTGTAAAACAATTTATGCTGGAGTTGTTGCTTCTGAAAGATCAAGTCAAGGTCCCTTTCCATCAAACCCTAAATCTGGCACTAACTGTTTATATGAGGCAACAGTTGCGGCGGGACCTTGGCTTCTGTAGAGAAAGCACCACTCTCTCTTGCAGTGATTCTTCAACGTGTGGTCCACAGTTCCCTGCCTAGGTATCACACACTGATTAAGCGTGTGTCAAATACTGTGCTTAGCAAGAGTCAGTCAGTGGGCTGCTGACCTGTAATGTGACTTTTGTGATGTAGTTCTTTTGGTGCACTGCCTTTGCTGAGGGTTAGCAACATAAACTGGTTTTTGTTTGGTGCTTGGTTTAACAGGGCTCTGTGCTAGGGAAGGTTCTGCCCTCTGTGCTGTTACAGTACAAATTTGGGGGTGGGAGAGAGCTGGCTATGCTTCCTTTATAGTGAGCCACATTGCTGTGAAGCTGTTATATTGGCCTTGTTGCACTGAGGAACATTGGAATTGCTTATTTCACCCAAGTCAGAAGTTTTACAAACTGCAGAAATGTGCCAGACCACTGTGGTGTAAAAGTAGCTAATGGACTAGAAGTCTGCCTCAGAGTGTGTACAGGCGATTTGGATATGCTTTTAAAGCAATCAGAATGTGTAAATATGGGAAAGTCTTGGCTGTAACAGTAACCTGTTGAAATATTCTTGTGGATGCTTAGGAAACGTGCTAAGTGTTCAGTTAAATAACTGTTGTTTGGTTTGGGTTTTTTTGGTTTTTGTTTTTTAATTTTTAATAGTCTGGACAATGCCCATACTGGGATAAGTAAAGAAGGTCAGGTTCAATTATTTCAGACCCCAGCAGGGGCCTCAGGGACTCTCAGTACATACACAAGAGGAAGCTATAGCAGGTCTCCTGGTGGTTTAACTTGTTGTTTATGTGGTTAGAGGCATTTCAGTTAGGAAACAATTGCTTTGCCCTGAAGGAACAGTACAGGATTTTTACAGGGGTTAAAGCCCATAGGCCTGTATTTAGCTGAGAGATAAGAGTGAGCAGCTTCTATTTATGCCATGCAGCTGTTGAAATGAGCACATTGCTGGCTGGAGGCATCAGCACAGCTGCTTTAAGTAGCTTATTGCATCTGAAGCTTTGCTGTTTACTGCTGCCCTTTTATTCCTTCTCAAAACACAGACAGAAAAATCATGCTTGTTCTCACAGAATAAATACCTGTTCCACTCTTTCCCTAGGAAAAAATTTGCTTGCTTCTGAAACGCAATGCAGGAAGTCAAATAATAAGCATGTAGACTTATCCTGGTTTTCCAGAGCCTGGACAAAGCAACCACCATGTGTGCAGGGAAAGGTCAAGCCCCATTCTCAGCTTTCAGGGTAGGGAGTCAATACTCAGACACGATATCATTTTCTACAGCACCCCATACCACACTATATTTCTTCCCCAGCATTAGCCAGAACCCCTCACAGAAGAGCCCTAGGCTCTGAGGGGCCTCAGTAAGAGCTAGCACCGAGGGCAGACCAACTGAGATGGTGCTGCAGCTAAGGTCAGCCTTCACAGCACCCAGCACTGCCTGTTAGGAATGGGTCCTTTTTTCCCCTCAGGGACAGTTAACTTCCTTGCTGTCAACCGCTCCATACATTAGAGCAGGGTTGTTGCTTTTTGTTTTTTTTTTTTATGGCTCCCTCTCGTTGATCTAGCAGCAGATAGAGAATTTGGAAGTAGCACAGAAACCATCCTATGGGAGAGGTATCCTGGAGCTGCAACTGAGGCACTGGGCATCTGTGAGCCCAGCCTCAGCAAGGCAGGGTGGAAGATACAGGAGGGAGGGTGGAGGTCAGTACATTGAACTACTGCTGTTCTTCACCCCCTCAGTGGATCTAAGGAGCAGAGATATGCTGAGATGCCCCAAGCTGGTTCCAGTATGTGCTGGATTACGACCAGGTTTGTAAAAACAACTTCAAAGCACAAAGGTTTTACGTGGCAACCTCTTTTCCCTGCTCCTTTCCCCATATGGAGCCTAGAGAACTGGGATCTTGCATGCTGTTTGCCTAGAGTCTTTGATACATGTACATAAAATGCTGTAGCACTGGTTAATGCCTCATAGGCATGCAAGAAAAAAGGCAACAAAAGAGATTTCAATTCTATATAAAATTCAATAGAATAATTAAATCTCATGCTGCTGAGGCAATGTATAAATAAAAAATGTAGGCTGTCACCTGTATGTCACATTTATTTTAAAATGTGAAATTATTAATTAGAGCATATCAGTTTGTTAAAATATTTTATTATAGATATCCATGTACAATGTGAATTCAAATCAAAACAACTGGCAACTAAGGAGCCAGAAACAATGCAGTTCCTGTATGAGCTTGTGAAAAAAGCTGGCCTTCATTTTAATTTTAGCTATGGGCCTGGAAACATCATAAAACTTAAATTGAATGGTATATAATGAGTAATTTCAATCACACTGCAACTTTATCTAAAATTGAGGAACCATTTAAATATCTTTCCAGAGAAGAACAGCCCATTCTTTTGTGAAAATAGGATTTCAACAATGGCGATACTTTAATGAAAGCCCTTATTGAGAATTGAAATTAATTACTCAACTGCATAAAAGGACTTATGATTAAATTAATACAGTAGAAAATTTGTAATGTTAATTCAAATATAAATTGGCTATGGTAAAAAAACTTCAAAGGAACTACTCCAATGGAAATCTTCTACTGACTTTAGGAGGCATGGGCAGGGCTTGTAATTATAGCAGAGTTGTAAGAAATGACTGAAAAAAGACAAGCAACAAAGGAGTACATCAGTGTGTACGTCCCAATGAGTAGACTTCCTGAAAGTAATGTGGGAATGGGCTCCAAGTGTTGTTCTCCTTGGGCAGTGGCTGCATGGCCACCTCTACAAGTTTCCCAGCATAAGGGCTGTGTGAGGCTGATGTGTTTGACTCTCCACTGGGCCCCAGAGCAGCTTTCAGCCCAAGGAAGTGCTGCTAGTCATCCAGGGTGTGACGAAGATTGCCTGGAAGTCTGTACACCAGCAGGTAGAGTTCCTATAAATTACAGGCCTTAATAAGGTCAGGACAGTGTCAGATTAACCAGGGACCTGGCAAGAGCTAAGCTGCTAGCAGGCCACCTTGGCCTGACCCCAGGGCTTCCCCAGCTCCTGCAGGGCAGAATTGTCCACCCACTAGCAGCAAGTCCCATGTGCCCGTAGTGTGAAGTGCCTATGCTGTTGCAGGTGCAGCCTCCGTCTCAGGATATGCAGATTATGAGATTGCTTTGGCACTCTAATGTCATCTGTGTGCCAAGGATTTATACATCCTAGCATTCCTCTGCATGTAAAGCCCATGACAGTGCCAGGTTATTGATGCAACTTCTCTGTTACTTGAGGCAAAAATCCCCATCACTGAGGGGCTTGCAACTGGCATAGAAATAAGTGACTCATCCAGAAATCTCCAAAACCTGACACATCCCATCAGTACCCCAACAAGAAAAGCCAACAGGAGTAGAGCGTTTCTTCAACAGCTCTGCGGTATTCCCATATTTGTAAGATAGTCCATGAAAATGGGCTACATCGGCTCCTGCTGTTTGAGATCCAGATGAACATTTAAGACTGCACTAAAGACTGCCTGTGCGCAAGGGGAAAGGGCTTGGATGCAATCAGAAGTGTTAATCTCGCATCTCTAGGTACTGCCAGGAATAGGTTTATGAGCTGGGAAGAAGCAGAGCTGAGTTAGGTAAATGCACATACCAACAGGAGCCTGTGGCATGGGGTACTTTAAAATAAAACTTTTTTTACTCACCTAACTAAAATGGTTATGCTGTTCATTTAGTATTTCTGGGCTAGAACTTACATGATCTACTTCAGGCTATTATACAGCTTGAGACAGTTATAAAAGGAAGAAAATGGCTATTTTGAATAGAAAAAGCTCCTAAATGATAATTATAGCATCACTGTTTAGATATGGCAATTTAGCTACAGATGTCATTGCAGTAACTCAAGCGCAGATGCACAGCGTACTCTGTTCAACATGCTAACTGCTGAAACTTGTTTTTCCTTTTCTCCTGGAATTTTTTGTCCTCTTTTATTTAGGCTGGATTTGGGTTTTGGATATTTACAAGCAACTCCCATAAACCGACATGCATCTAGGCAGAATTAACCTTGAAATGTATTCAACATACTGCGTGTAGCCAGGCTTAAACTAATAAACAGTGCCGTGAAGAAATAGGTTAGCTGCAGTATTAATCTGCTTTTAGCCTAGGTTGAAGCAACACTAATGCTCTGTGTTCCTGTAGCCCTCCAGAGCTGCACAGTGCCCTTGGGAAGCGATGTTTGAGACGCCGAGTACCTTCACAGGGTAACAGTATATTCAATATACACCCAGCTCTTGTGGCTACTGGGCAGCAACTGCCCTCCTTGCTCTTTCTTTAGATGGCTAGGAGGAAACTTCAGCATCCACTCTGTGCTCTTTCTGAACATGGTACCTCAGAAAGGAAACACTCCCCGTAGCAAGATGAAAAAAGTAACACATAGAATGTTCTGAAGCGGCTAGGATTAGGCTTCTAGCACGAGAAGCCTGTTTCTGTGCTGGCTTGGAAGCTGCAAGACTGATAACAAATGACTAAGACAAAAAAAAAAAAAAAAAAAAAAAAGACCCTTGCTGTTTGGCTGTGACATGCACGTTCAGCACAGCTGGCCAGGTCCCTGGAGGATGGCCGTGTCCTTGCCTTTCCGCAGCCTGCCTTGTGAGTACTCTCATTTGAGGCCAAGGAGATTTTTAGATGCCACAGGATAAAGGCTTTGAAGAAATGACTGTTATTACTGTTCTGATTGTTCTTATTACTGTCATAATTAGGATGACGGTAAGAGCTGAAAGCCTGAGAGATGAACTCATTGATACAAGTTTAGGTAGCTTCTCGAATTTTCAAGCTATTTATATACAACAGGCAAAAATCAGAGCGAAAAAGAGAAGCTGTTTTATGAATTGGACTGGGCAGGAGTTGAGCTGAATGCATTCTAGCCCACAGCCGGGAAAGCTGTCACAGACTGAAGGGGGAAAAAATAAAATAGGTTTGATTAATTTTCCATCAAGGTCCCGTAACTGTTGTCCCTTGTATTAAACATAAGGAAAATTCTGTAGTGTTTGCAAGTTAAACTTGTATATCGCTTGTGTGGCAAACATTTTGTTTATTGACGCAGAATTTTCTGGATGTCCTTAAACAGGTCCATTTCAGTCTCATGAGCACATTAAAATGTATTTTAGACACCTCTCTACAGTGCTCGGATACCAGGAAAATTTCGCTTGGCTCCCGCAGGGTATGATTTCCTCATTTTGCAGTGTTATCCCACAACGCATCATTCGGCTCTATCGCTGTGGACAAATCAGTTCCCTGGCCCATTCAGTTAACCCATGTGGCTCTGACACCTAGCTCTTCCTTAGCACATGGAGAATTTTTTCTGCACTCATGACAGTACCAGAGGAGCTTTCTGCTAAGGAAAAGATGTAACCATGGTGAACAATGCACAGGCAGCACTGCAGAGCTAGATGGTGGGACATGGCAAGTGGGATCAATCTTTCCACTAGCACATATGTAAAATGTTGTTGTCCCATGAAAGTAAAAAGTATATGGCTTCAGAAATGGGACCAACTTGAGGCTGGCTGCTGCATCACCCACGCTGACAGCAGTAACCCCACTGCCAGTTGACTAACACATACTAGGAGTACCCTAGTAAGTAGTGAAGTTGTTTTCAATGTTTTCAATACCACTGTGAGAGAGAAATAGGTCTTTAAGATAAGAGAGATCAGGTCCTGGCCCAATATCTCTTGGTGAACAGTTAAGAGTAAACTTTCTACTGCTTGCCATCTTTTCACCTATGCTTCCCTGCCTCTGAGGGTGGGAGAACACTTTTGAACCCAGGCTTTCTGCAAAGAAAGGGTCTGCTCATCAGAGGTGTGTTTACATGGGAGAGCACTAGGTTTCATACCTGTTGAGAATTTGGCCTTGTGTACTTAAACTGTGTTTTCACATGCATAAGCAAATACTACTATAAATAATACTTTAGCCCTTCAGTAAACATTCATTGCCGTGGCTTAGAAAAGTTTGTGCTCTGTTTTCGCACTTTAATATGCAGCTATGTTAATTGAAAGGTGTGAAAATAAAGAGTCTTACTGGAACTGACGTTGTAGGAAGGGGCAGGAAAATTCCTGAAGCTGATGGGAGGAAAAAGCTTTTGCAGTGTAAGTGTGCTCCTTGATTTGCTTGGAAAATGTTTGTCCATGCTTATACTAGAAGTAAATGCTAACACTTGCAGCTCCATAGTATGCTAATAGTGCTTCCTTTTTAAGGTTATATAGCAAACTCTCTGGAGATTAGTGGGGGAAGAACTACAATAGGATTTCTTACTTTTGCAGGAAGCTTTCCCTGATCGTGTTTGCCATCTAAAGCTTTGGTTTTGCAACATATTTCAGCAAGTCTTCATAGGCCTGTTCTACTATGTTTTAGTTTCATAGGCTCCTTTGAAAACTGTAGCTCAGTGGCTACGTTTTTGATAAAACATGAGAGCAACTCCTGTTACTGCCCTTCTAACACCGTGAGGACATACCCTGAAAGCTATTTCTGCTGCTTTGGCAGCTTGAAACAATATATCATGCAAATCCCTACCTCAAGACTGAAATGTAATCAGCCTGTTCAGTTACTGATGCCAGAATAGTTGTCAAAAGCAACCTGAAGCTTTTTCTCAAGAGTGACTAACTGAATTGGATTTACTCCATGCTGTATGGCATTGCTGTTAAGCATCTCATTAACTGAAAAGTGTTTAGTGATTATAAGCTCCAAGTCAGTAAAGGAATGCAAAGAATTTAATTAAGTTAGTACAACTACATGTCTGTCAGGATGAAGCAGAAATAAAACATAAGCATAGGTGCATTACCATTGATAAACAAGGGTGAATAACATGTGTTAGAATTACTATAACAGTTAAGGTAAAATAACTCATTAATATTTTTCCAGACTAAAATCTAGAGGAGAAATCTTACATTGCTGCAAAGCATTTATTTTAGTTCTTGTTAATGAAAAATTATGCAGGACTTTATATATTTTTGCTTAGTCCCAGGGAAAGAAAAAAAATTAGAAGAAAATCTAGACATTCTAGAAAAATACTCTACTTAATCACTTTTTCTAATATTATTTCTGTTACTGTAGCTATTGATATGAAGCTGTATTGGGTTTGCATGGCAAGGTTTTGGTAGGGGGGGGGGCTCCAAGGGTGCCTTA
>VYZV01010796.1:101663-123534 GCA_013401275.1 Pandion haliaetus
TACTGTTTCTAAGATTCTTACATAGCTCAAATAAATTCAATTTTAGTTTCATCTCATTAAATGAAACATTAATAATAAAAGATATCCAAG
The DNA here is from genome assembly GCA_013401275.1 of Pandion haliaetus. Taxonomy (NCBI): domain Eukaryota; kingdom Metazoa; phylum Chordata; class Aves; order Accipitriformes; family Pandionidae; genus Pandion; species Pandion haliaetus. The sequence continues at coordinate 101,754 of VYZV01010796.1, forward strand.
CATATTTCCCAGCACTACGATAGAATTCAGGTTGCTATCTAACAATTGCTACCTATGAGCTACATATTTTTATACTGAAAACACCCTAATATAGTGGAATTCTCTGAATAGGACACAGCATTCCAGATACGTGCAAATGTGGGGCAGGAAGCTTAGAATTATCATAAATGTGTTAGCTGGAAACTTTAGCTAAGCATTATTTTATGCATTATTTTTACAGGTAACAGAACTAACAGTTCATTCAGATGAATGCACCAGTTTTCATTTCTCAAACTAATTGATTGTTTGCTGCGGTCTCGGACTTGAACAGGTATCAACATATTAGCTTCCCCTTTGATCTCATATTTCTGGTCATTTTTGTAAGTCTAAGGACTAGAAAAGTGTGTTTAAGCCATTTAAAAGGAGATGCTTAGGCTGTGGAGCATAATTTCAAGACAATGGAAAAGCCAATGGAGGCTTTTCACATCAACTACAGGAGATACAGAAAGGGGGAAGGCATGTCTAAAACAGCTGAGTAAATAAGAGAAAAGGTTCACAACAGACTGGAGAAAACAAGGTATTTAAAGTTTTACTCATCTCTATTTAGTCGCTTCACAGCTTTCAGGGGATTGGCACTCTGGTGCTGCTAATCTTTTAGTAAAGAATCAAGCAGCCTGGGGATTTTTGTGTCTAGCTGTGAGAGGATGTAAGATCAGGTACATGATGATGAACTGTCACTAGGCATTCACAGCTTTTCAGTCCCATAGGGTCCTGAAAAAATGAAAGCGGGTATTAAAGTGCATTACAGTCTTGCAGTAGCTTTTGCAAGTCAAGCTTGGAGTATTTAACTTGCTTTTATCAAAATGTGCAATTAGCAATCAAGGCCTTAGAGATAATCATAGCCTTTGTGTTTAAAATATTTCACTTAAGGGTGAAGTCCTTCATTTCTAATGGAAGTTATTTCAGGGTGTATATATATACAAAAGCATTTTTCGTATAAACTGAAATATTTCCTTTTTAGGAATTTATATCCTAGTTTGGAGTATCAGGAAGCTCAAAAAAAGATTAATCCTGCACCTACTTAGCTTAAAAAAAGACGTTAATTCAATTAGTAAAAACATAATTTTACCCAAGTAAATACAGTAGCCTAATTACCATCTATCCGGGGTGGGGGGTGGGCGGGGGGAAGCACTAATTATTTTAGTTCTTGTCATTCTTTCAAGAGTCTTGGCATTCCAAGTAGCAGAAGACAAATCCCCTGTGACAGACTGCAGGAACTTCAGCAATCCTTTTGCATAAACCTATCTTTCCCCATGTGACTTGACCCACAGAGGAAGCAAGACACACCTAAGGAAAGCTGTGTGGCTGCAGGAGGTTTGCCAGAACATGAGCATCGCGTTGAAAGAGAGCTCTAGCAGTGTACGATTTTTAGCTTCTTACAGTGGTCAAACCATGTAACTTTTATAAATTCTGATCTTCTTGCTTTCAGTATAGCTTTGGATTTCTGGGTATCATGTTTGCATTGCAATCATGCAGTGAGGGCTTATGCAAAATATAAGCACTGTGTTCCAAATAAAATTAAAATTTCCAGTTCTCCCTCTCCTGAAAACTAATTTAAAAAGAGGTATATATTATTACCCATATACCACTTGTGTTGGAATGGAAAAAAATAATCAGATAAGGAAGACCTTGTCATAAAGTCTAAATGTGGAAGAGAATTTATCAGGTAGTGTATCATATGACTTACCAGAATATTAAATATTACTGATAGACTTACTAATATTACTAATAGAGTATTACTAATTAGACTTTATATGTTAGTAAAAGAACATCATATTTAAATTTGTGAAGTATGACAACTTTGTGATTTTTGCTTTTTTATAGTTCAAGAAACCTAACAGAAATACAAATAAGTAAAAATACAACCAATACTCCAAAGGTCCATAATGCGAACTGAACAGTATTTGCTTACTCCCTGCAAGAGAAACCTCTCACTGGTACAACACTTGTGTGGCTTTGATTCCAAAAATAGGGAAGGAACCTTGGAATAAGCTTTCCATATTAAAGCAGCTTTCTTTAGTTGATAAATATTGGCAAAAAGTCTTATGACAAACACAGATTTAAATTTTAATAATATATGACAATGCATAATGTATCCAACTTCAAAGTATGTTGTAAACACATTTTGGAAAGACAGAGAATTCTCTTTGCTTGGTTTTTTGGTGGTCTTTTGGTTGGGGGTTTTTTTCTTATTTATTTCTACACTGTGCAACAATTTACTCCTAAAAGGATTAGGTAAGATGGAGTTTAGATTCCTTACTACTTAGTTTAGCTCTTAAAGTTTATGGATTGCTGATGCTTACCCCTTTTTGGTAGAGAGGTCTCTCTTAGCCAATTATTTTTCACACCCTTGGACCCTGCCCTGCCTAGGCAGCTGTACAGAAACTCTTAAGAAGCTACAAACAGTTGCTAAAGTCAGATCTGGATCCCTTCCAATGAGGAAAATACATTAAATTGAACTGGTTCTGCTTACTGCAGCTATACCCAAGGTCAAAATGCTCAAGAGAAGGGATGTTTCAGTCACAGGCGCAGTTTAAAAAAAGATTAGAAATAAATAATACAGTCTTATGTTTGTTAACTATTTAAATTCCATTGGCTTACAATGATGTGTATGGAGGACTGAAAGTTTGATGGGGCAACAGCAGGTTTTCCCTTGGCTTCTTTACTTCACTCCTTCACGTCTGACTTCTAATGTGTTGAGTGTTTTAATGAAATAAAATTAAAAAGTCACTTCCTGCTACGGGCTTAAAATGTTAAACTAAAAATGTCACAGTTCTGTATCTTTTTGCCTTGTCTGCAAGCACCTCATACAATGTGCTATTAATATGTGTCTAATATTCTGTAGCAACAGAAGATAGGAGTCAGGATTTTGGTAGTTTAGGTTTTACATCACATTTTTACTTCTTATTCGTTGTCACCTCAATTATACTAATAAATAGGGCCTGAGCACTGGGCAATTAATGTATTGACCACAAAACTCTGTGAAATGGGACGTGATACCTGTATTTTCAAGAGAGACTGTAATGCTAAATGCTTCCATTTCTGGGTGAGCAGCTTGGTAGACCTTGGTCTAGGGCTTCTTGGCTGCAAAACACTCACGTATTCCGGTCACTTCCATTATTGCTATGGGTGTACTAGGCATTTCTGCAAGAAAAATCTGGTGTCTAAAGTTGACCTTCCAGATATGTAGAATGCTTTTGAAGATCTGACTTTGTGGCTTACTCAAGTTCCTACAGCAATTTTATAGCATAACCAGAGTGTAAAATTCTGGACCCCGAACCTGCAGCCTCAACTCCAATGTACCACAGAAGTGCGGGACATTAATTTTCATAGAATTACATCATAGAACGGTTTGGGTTGGAAAGGATCTTAAAGATCTTGGGCGGGGACACCTTCCACTAGACCAGGTTGCTCAAACCCCCATCCACCCTGGCCTTGAACACTTCCAGGGAGGAGAGGGCATCCACAACCTCTCTGGGCAACCTCTTCCAGTGCCTCACCACCCTCACAGTGAAGAGCTTCTGCCTTACCTCTAATCTAAATCTACCCGCTTTCAGTTTAAAGCCATTACCCCTCGTCCTATCACTACATGCCCTTGTAAAAAGTCCCTCTCTGGCTTTCCTGTAGGCCCCCTTTAGGTACTGGAAGGCTGCCACAAGGTCTGCCCGGAGCCTTCTCTTCTCCAGGCTGAACAAGCCCAACTCTCTCTCTCAGCGTGTCTTCACAGGAGAGGTGCTCCAGCCCTCTGATCGTCTTCGTGGCCCTCCTCCAGACTCGCTCCAACAGGTCCATGTCGTTTTAATGTTGGGGGGCCCCAGACCTGAAGGCAGTACTCCAGGTGGGGTCTCACGAGAGCAAAGTAGAGGGGAAGAATCACCTCCTTTGACCTGCTGGTCACACTGCTTTTGATGCAGCCCAGGATACGGCTGGCTTTCTGAGCTGCAAACGCACATGGCTGGTTCATGTTGAGCTTCTTACCAACCAACACCCCCAAGTCCTTCTCCTCAGGGCTGCTCTCAATCCACTCATCGCCCAGCCTGTATTTGTGCTTGGGATTGCCCTGGCCCATGTGCAGGACCTACCGTTAATTTTAATGTGAAAAGAAATTTTTTTTCAGAGCGAGAAGAAAGAAATGCAACTAAACATTCTGTATTCTGCATACTGCTTGACCGTATCTTGTTAACAGAGTATTATGTTGACACAACACCTTTTATCCAGGATAGTAATCACCGTATCACATAACTGGTGGTGTCAGCTGAGCAATGCAGTAAGTTTAATTCTGAATTCTTCCGTCTCTGCTTTGAGCTGAAGAATCAGACTTTTAGCCTTACTTTTAGTCTTTCTTGAACTGCTTGGATTAGGGGTTTGACAGGAGCCTGTTGGCCTTTCCGTTCTGCTCTCACGAGTGTTAAAGTCACAGGTGAAAGGGAACCACAAACTAATTAATGAGGGTAATCATTAGTGTACTCTTTTCTGCTAGTCCTCCTTAAAGGCTACTGTGAGAGCACAGAAGCGTTAATTTACAAAGTTCCAGGATCATTTTACACAGAGCCTTTTGTCCTGGTTGTTTGTTGATCATAAACTCCACTTTGGTATTCCACCGATGAATTTGAACATATCGGGGATAGCTTTCTTGGCAGTTAAACATGTGCTCATGCAACTACCACATATTAAAATTGGAAGGGAGGGCAGGAGCAAGGCAGAGAGAAAATTTCTGTTGCTTTAAAAAAACAAGAGTGATTTAACAGCTTGTTGGATGACCAGAACAACAAAAGAGCTCAGTCTTGGAGGTTTTCTGATCAGATTAAAGGGGGTTTCTGTGGTGGCAGGGAACTTTACAAATAGAATCGAGTACAAAAACTCTGTGGAAGAAGAATTCACTTAGAGAGAATATCTGTTAAATTACAGCTAATTGATTAAATAGGTCTTCAACAGCAGATGTCACTGAAGCCTTAAAATTTAAGAGAGCATTTCAGAAGGCAAAGGAACTGAAATAAGTGAGCCTTGGTGTTACTTTAACCTTGAACATATGTAGTATGTACATTACTTTTATTACTCTGAGAGTCTCATCTCTAGAAGATGCAACAAATTGATATTCTTTATTGCACTCATTATTGTTGCTACTGTTAAATTTGTCTCCAGCTTCACTAATTTATGTCCTGTGTTTAATTTTTTTTTTCCTTAAAATTGCCTTTCATATTGATAGCTCAACGTTATCATCAATAATATGTGTAGGAGGTATTAGGATAAAGATTATTCATATCAGCCTTCAATCTTCAGCCCCTGATTAGACTTAGCCTATTCCATGCAACCCTCAGAAAAGAATCTGTTGTAGCCTTTTAAATATATGCCCTTAACTACCAGTAGTGGTGTTGTTATTTTCAGAGATCCTAGTGACAAATGATGCTTAAAATGCCTCCTGCTCTCAAAGAGACTGAGGATCAGTGAGAAATGCTGTTTCCTTGGGGGCCTTGGGGCATCCGTATTGATGGCTGGCTTAGCTGTGAGTCTGTCTGGGTCTCCTCTCTCCCCCAATGTGGGTCAGCCAGTGGCTGTGGTTTTGTCAGCTACGGTAGGCTCAAACGCCTGTGGTTTGCAGTCTTGTGATTATATCACTGGGGCTGGCTGCCCCAGTGACCTCAATCACTCTGGGACCTAGATCTTCCCTTGCTGAGAGAGGGCTGAGGGAAAGGGTGTTGGCGGAGAACCCAGAGAAGGAGCATCCTGAATAAAGATATTAGAGATTAGGCTCCACGTTGTGTTAGACTGATATTAAGCTGCTAAGTTGTCCCACTTTTCCGGTCTTTTTAATATTGCTACTTAAAACGGAAGGAAGCTTAATAGCTGTATTTGTATCAGCCCTGATTGGTGCAGTCCACAACAAGGAAGGCGTGCATAAGCAGAGTCAGACTGATTTTTCGGTGCCAGATTTTAACCCTGCCTTATATTCAGCCTGTTTCTTCATCCTGTATTAAAATAATGCAAATGCAAGTCAATTTTCTAATGAGAAATTGACCCAGGCTCTCTGACTGCTCTGAAATAAAGTGAGTGGACAGTCACAATCAATTAGGGCCAGTAGCGATAAGCCCAAAAAAACCATATGGGTGCAGTTATAAAACATCTATATCTGGTTATGTATCTTAGAGGCTTGCATTTTTAAGCACCTTTTGACTAGGGTGTCAGACATAAGGTTATCCAAGCTGAAACTTTCATAGAGGAAGCTTAAAAGAATGAATCTATGACTTTTCATTTCATACCCTGTTGAGAGGATTTGCATAAGAGAAATTAGATGATGGTACAAATGTCACACACTTTCCTGTTAAAATGTGTAATGTGAAAAAGGCTAAATTTTTTTCCATTGGTTTCATCTGCTGGTATTAGCTGCTGAAAAGAAATCAGTGATGTTTCCCAAGCTCTTCTGTATAGTTTTCTAATCCAAAATGTCTGAACGCACCATTATTCATAACAGTATTCATTCCTGTCATCTAAAAATAATCTGGAGCAAGGTCAGACAAATACCTTACGTTAAAGTCCTAGCCTTAAAGTGTAAGAATTGCAATCTGTCCAATGAGATAGCAATTATAGTCTGAACTAACAGGTAAATAGGCTGGATTTTAGGTGGGGTGAAGAGGAAAGAAAAAAACCAAGGGAGGCATACACCTCCCTCTCTCCTGTGTGAGCCCGGTTGGACGTGGCACAAAACCTCCCATGTCCTCTGACGCGTTTGCCATCACGTGGTTGAGTAGAACTCCCCTTCTCTCTCCCTTTTCTCATCACCTCGCATGGCAGGGTTCGCTCTGTCTTTGCTGATAATCACAGACACATTGCTTTCTTGCCCAGCGCAACACAGGGAAGGCTGCGCTATGCTCGACTGACATGGATGAATAATGAACGCCGTGCTGAAGATGTTCAGGCTCAATACCTATGCACTTTGTAAATCATTGAAAGAGTAAGTAATGCTCCTGCTTTATAATAAAAATTCACAAAAGGACGCTCTTCATGATTCACCTTAGAAATTTCAAAGCTGCTCTGCTGTGAGAGAGAAAATCTTGCTGCATTGAGCTGACGATTTCCTGGCACACACACAGGCTATACTTCATACCTTTGGTTTTGGCTAAATGATTCCAAATAATGAAATCTGTAGCTATGATTGCCTGTTGTTTGTGAACAGCCACAGGTCGAGAAGACTTCTCCTAATTCTTAGCTCTGTTCTCCAGGGACCACTGGGTATACTCCTAGACAGACTCCATATAAACAAAAAGATGTTTAGGATTACACTGTAATATTAAGTCACAGGTCCTATAAGACATTGTTGCAGAGTCTCACCATCTCAATTAAGCTGTTTGCTCAATTGCTTCAGCTCTAAATTGCTCCAAAGGAAGGAGTCCTCTCAGGCACAGAAATAAATGGGATGGTCTACCGATGCTGACAAACTCTTTAAATGCATCTGTGGAGTAAAATACAACTTACGTAAAGAAGTCAGAGTCAATAAAGAGGCAGTAGGTCATAGTGACAATAGAATTACTGAGGGGAATAAAGACACATCACAGGCTATACTGTAGTCATTGTACAGGACAGCAATATAAAAATTCATGATATTATTTGAGTAACAGTACCTAAGTAAGTAAAGATTGGAGCACAACGTATGTACCCAGAGGAAGGGATGTGCAATCATGTTTGGAGTTTCCTGAATAATGAATGCTCAGCCATTTAACTAGAGAACTTCTCAAAACCATTTTCATATGCAATGTACATTAACTAGTGATAGCGGTGGCAGCTACTGATGAAGGAGCATTTGAATATATTCTTTTGCCTTGCTGCTGTTCTATTTCTGCATCTATTTCAGGCAAAAGGCAATTTCAAGAAATTGTTGATGTTTTCCAAATAAACAAAACAAAACAGAGTATCAAATAAAACACATACATTAAAATATGTATTGATTACCGACAAAGTGCATTTCAGAACTGATCTCAGTGGTGGTATGTCCAGCTGTGACAGTTGTCCTATAAAGAAGGATTGTACCAAATTGCTAATTGGCCAAGAAGAGAAGCTGTGGTGGCCAGGACAGCCAAAAGGGTTTTTTATGTTTGTTTTAATACTTGCCTCAGTTCCCAGCACTGCAGAACACTTCTCTAAAGCAAGGATGCCTTGCCTGTCCTAAATTTAATCTAGTGGAAAAAATCTTTTAGATTATTGCTGTGTCCTTTACTGACCCTCAGCTCTTACCAGTAGGTCTTGGTGCCAATATCTTAATTTTTCATTTCATGCTGCTTGCTTTAACAATGTGTTTTTTGGCAGTCAGCCATGTCTATAGCACTCTACTATTAAAATGTCTGCTCTCTGCTGCAGCTGTCCATTTACTTTATGAACTGATCAGCCGGTAGAATGTAATTTAAGAGAATAGGAATAAGTTATAGTTGAGGGCACAAAGGATCAGCTGATTTGCTGTATGCAGGTCTGTCCTTCAGAGATTTTTGAACCTAACTTGTCATACTACATGTTTATTTTTTAATTAGTGCATAATGTGAAAGGAATGACTTGACATGTTGCACATAGTGGGTGAATAAAACCAATACCGCCCTTGTGGAAATACTCTTGGTACCAGGAGCACTCCGGAGTGACACAGATTTCAAAGAGAACACAGAGCATACTACTTTTCCTACTTAAATGTTCTTACAGGTCTAGAGGGCCAGATAATTTGAAGCTGTAATGGCATTAGCTTTAACATTTAAATAGAGCAATGATCAATTCTTAGGAGACACTCACATACTAGATTTTCTCTTGTAATTGCTGAGGTCTTATTGGGCCGAACCAAACTGTAAGCTGGATTTTTAAGTGAGAGACTTTGCATAAAATGTCCTATTTGCATATAACAATGGTTGTTGAGAGAGATGGCAGAGAGGGTGGCTTACTGAACTAATGAAAACAAAAACATCTACTGATACAACCCAAGGACTGGGTTGACATCATGTCTGAAAAACAAGGGAGGAATGGAACCAGAAATTAATGGATCATAATTGATGTGCTGGCAATGAGAATTAACTAGGAGGCAGGGTAATGGGGGGATGACTCTGCTCCTTATGTTTTCTGAAGTCATTAAAAAGTGTTGGAAGTGGCTGTGGAGAAAGGCTGGGAGGATGGAAGGAATTTTACTGTCATCTTTGCCATCTTTGGTATCCCTGCGATTTGGAGAAGCCCACCTGCTTCCCCCCCCACACCCTCCTCAAAACTGCATCATTACTGGACCTGATCCAGGGATATATATTGATTAGATAAGCCAGAGATGAGGAATATTGAGATTGCGTTCTCATCTCCACCAGCGAACAAAACCTAGGAAGACCTCTTTTTCCTTCCCCGCCTTATTTTTCTTCTCTCATCTTTTACTTAAAAAAACCCCAGCATTAGGAAGACATGACTTACTCAGTCTCAATATTTCCATAAGCTGATGGCCTGTAAAGCAGTTAAAAGCAATGACTGAAATGGCTCAGTGATGGTGTGTATTTGCCAAGTCTCTGAGCAGCCAATGGGACTGAGTGCCTGAATTCATTCTGCTAAGAAGATCTCCAGTATGTTCCTTCCTTCTCATTCTTTCCCCCAGTTTATTTGTAAGCTGACCAAAACAGAATTTACTGTGCTAATCAAAATACAGTCTCCTGCTATTGACTGCATTTTGATATGGAAATGTATTCTGACCTGTATATATTAATTTACAGAACTCAGTGTTGCAGAGCAAATGTAAAAGCCATTCTCACTAATCTGTTTTTATTCTTTCTGTTTACTATACACATTGATGAACTTTTAGCATTAGCTTCATTCCTCCTTGGCAGTGACCGAAGACCATCTAATATAGAGCTTTAAACATATTATTAGCTTTTGATTGAGTAAATTTCACAAGAAATTACATGCTCTACAAAGGCAGAGGTAAGGGATAATAGGATCTTCATCTCAAAGGAGTAGTAAAAGGAATATAGTGAGATTCAATTCACAGTCACCAACCGGGTCAAGTCTCAGTGAAGATGATGTATTGTTTCTGGCAGACAATATGGTCTGATGGCTATTAAAAGAGCAACCGAGGAAGTTTTAGTCCTAGTCTACTCCTCAGTGATTAAACTTCCAGCGAAAACTGGTATTCTCAGTGGTTATCAATATTTCTGACTTGTGACCTATGTGCTCTCTATTCGATAAAGTCGAATGTTATTTTAGTAGTTTTGGCAAAAAGGCCATAGACTAATTAGACATGGATCTTGAAGTGGTTTTTCCTCTGAAGAGGATTTCTTAGCTTTGAGGAGAGATATGTTAGCGGGCCAATATATTCCTTAAAGCTGTTTCTAAGTCATGTATAAATATAGGATTTCGGTTTTCAGGTTTCTTAATTGGGTACCTTTATCATCATAGCCTTCTAAATTTGTAAGAGGCCCAACTCATCCTCCACTGAATTATTAATCGTGGAAAGACCTGAAAAGATCCATCAATATATCTGTGGGTTGTTTTTCTTCCAAAATAACTTTTATTGTTAAGAGTTGATGTTTGCCATCAGCTGTGGACCCCTTTAGTAAGTCTTGGTGCATGTAAGCTGATACCAACATACTTTTGGGCAACAACCTGGTGAAGAAAGCAGGCAGCTGACTGATTTTTATAATCTTTAACAGTAGTAAGAGATTAGGTACATTTTTTTAAAATAAAGACCTATTAAGGATGCAGGACAAATTATAATGTCTTTCAATTTGCCTTTAACCAAAATGCTAATGTTTAAAATTTATGGGACCACATTGATTTAAGCAGTAATTCTGTAGCTTCATTGTGTTTAAGCCAAAAGCTTATGAGGATGGTAAACGTTTGCATATCCATCACAAACCTACAGAAAATATGTGTATGGAATTGATTCATTTAAATTATATTTGAAAGAAAATATTACCCAAGCTGATATTGAATCTACAATGTATACCTGGAGGAGCAGGCCAGAACTAGAAGTGTCACAGGACTGGCGATCCTTGCTTAAGCTTTTCTAAAAAGCCAGTAACCCTGAAAATTGCCAGGTAAGCATTTCTGCATTTAAAATGGTAACGGACCTCCCTGACTCATGAAATGGCATGTATTCATTCAGTGACAAACAGAGATTCACATGTACCTGTAAACACTGATGTTGAAAACAGATCTAAGGACCATTATGTTTCTATCCGATACACTCATTTTAATTCATTCACTGAATATGCAAACTATACATTCAGCTAAGTACTTAAAATTGGCCTCAGGTGTAACATTTTACAGACCGTAACTGCATCTCCCCAGTGATACTCTTGTGTATCTATCTATCTAGGGGATGCCCCTGTATTAGCATCAGGAATTACAAGCAGCATGAATAGAGTGCAAAGTAGGGGCTTCCACCACTCCAAGGGAAAATGGCAGGCCTATTTTTTTAACTTCTCTCATCAATAGTTCATGAGACCTGATCTTCACTTACTAACAGGGTTGCCGCCGCCTTCTGATTTGGAAAACCTTTTCCTGTCTCATTTTGTATTTTTCTGTTTCCCCTTCTTTATAATCTCTTATTCCACTCTGTTCTCTCCCATCTTCAGACCGCTCAAGGTCATCTGCATCTAGAGAAATAATGCTTAATATTCTTATCTGCAGCTGCTTCTATGCTTTCCACAAGCAAAAGACTTCCAGGACACTGGGACTATAAGAGAAGCACAACTCCAGGAAAAACTAAGGTTCATTTCTCTTAGCTAGAGTCTGCAATACTGCTCATGATTTAGATGCATCAGCAGCAACTCTGCCAGGATGAAGGGTACAGTTATTTATTTAGGTGATTATACCTGTAAAGAATTCTGTCGTAAAGAAAATTAAGATAAAAACTTATTTTCCATCTAATTTCTCTCTTGTGAAGTACTTTGGAATCAGTAAAAGAATTTCAGTTGCTGAATTTTCACATTAATGAGGGCTGTCATCTTTGAAGATTTTCACAAGACTAATAAGGTATCTCTTTTATAATGAATGTCTCCAAACCCCTTTTCCCTCTGGATACCACAGTGTATCTTCAGCTAATTATGATTAGAAATTCTGACTCCAAAAGGAGAACTTTTTTCCCTTAAGTGGGTTCTGATAAACATGAAGAAAACTCTTTTCCATGCAAAGGTGTGTAACCTTGTATGTCACTTAGACAGCAGTGGAATCTGGAGTCTCAGCAGGAATTAAAGACTATAAACATGCAACAATGCATGTCACTGCACGCATTGGAAAAGCCATAGTTCAGGTAGTACCATTCTCACTTTAGTAAGTAAATCATTCAGAAAGACGTTCCCCTTTCACCAAGATCCTCCTTTACCCGTAGATACTGTAGTCAAACCCAGCAGCTCTCATTATATTACTGAGTGAATTCTCTGAAGTATTTGTCCTCACTTTTTCTTGCAACTTAAGAGTCATGTTGCCAGAGTATCGTAAGATTATAAAGATGTAGCATAAAAAAAAACCTCCAACAGACATCTAAAAAATGTTTGCAATCAAATGCCCAGTTTAAAATTATATTAAAGGATGAAAGAAAGCCAGACATTCCCTAAAAGCTTATCCACCTATCTGTGCGTTCTTTGTAGGTTTATAATTTTCTAAGTGCTTATCTAATAATACTTTCATTATGTCCATCATTGCAGTTTGAGTTAGTTCTGCACTTTAACTGCATTCTCAGTAAAGAGATATCCTTCGGCTTGTTTGTCTTGTCCTTTTTCTGCACCTCTGCGTCTCTCTGAACCTGTGTTCGGAACCTCTGTTTTTAACCATCAATATTTAGGTGAATATCCACAAATATTTCTTAATTTACTTGCAGTTGTTACTGTTAAAGCTTTCTTACGCTTAGTGTATTGGATTTTATGTTCTTTCTCTACACCAGTTTGGTATGGGATAGAGTTTCATACAGGGTGTTGCATGGTTCAGTCCTAAACATACTGACCTGACAGTGAGGAAAGGTGGATTCCAGCTCTGACTCTGCCACTAGCTTGCCAGTTTGATCCTGGCACCTTTCTGTACCTCAGTTTATTTAAAATGAATTAGAAGTAGCCTTAACGCTATTAAAACATATTCTGAGGATACATTCATGTTTGCAGAGCACCAGGAGTTCCAGGTTTCAAAGGATCTAGAACCCCAAATATTTTTCATAGCTATCTTTATAGTGAGACTGAAAGAACAGAAGTTTTAATCACTGATAATTTTGCATGTAACTTTTTGTCTGCCAGCATTTTCTATTTCACAGTGTAGACTGAAGGCATATTTTTAGCCATTAAAATGCCCGTCATGCTGTTTAGAATTTGTCCTTGAGCCTTGTGACAACCATCTGAAGCATAGCCATTATTATTTATTGCGTGCATTTCGAAAATAGTTCAGTCTCTTTCAAACTTGCTGCTATCTACAGTTAGTAATTATTAACTCAGAGAGAAACACCTTCAACATCTCCTGGTTTAAAAGTACCGCAGAACCTTGCTAAGTGCCTTACTAGATAGAGCAGTGATTCAATCCCTGGCACCAGTATTTCGGGAAACTGTCAGAATCTCTTGGGATAATGTCTTCAGAAGTCCATGAATCAGCAGCAGGCACCAGCTCATAAGAATAAAATTTCTATTTTGTCTTTGTGAGAATCCAGCTTTCTTACTCCACAGGAAAGCAAGTACTTAACACTCATTACAACTGAACTGTGTGACTGAAAACAGTTTCCAGAAAGATTCAGTGTTAAGGAAGGACCTTGGAGACAGACTGATAGCTTATCCTCCAGCCTGTGCTGAGATGGTCTTGGAGGACTTGAAGGAGCAATCACTAGTGACCTGTATAAATTATATCTCCACCAGCCCAGGGTCGCTAATTAGGAATCATCTATTTATCCACTTGCATTCTCCAGGTGTTACCCCATGCCTAGAGCAACTGTGTTTATACACGTACATATAGACACACACACACACACACATATATACACACACGTGTCTATCGGGGTATATGTAAAAGTTACATTTTATATAAATATACTTTTATTTATACACACATGCACACATAAGCATTGCTTTCCTGAGTAACTAGAGCTAATAAAAAAGGAGGGAGGGAGTAAGTATGAAAGAAAAAAATCCCTATAGAACGTTTTCCGAGATATTTCGTGATTTTTCCAAGCAGCTATGATTTTGAGCATATAGTGTTATTGTCCTTGATGTTCCTGTGGAGCTCTGAAACATTCAGTTAATTGGTCACATACATAATTTTGGATAAGGTGAACTTTTTTCTCAGTTCACATGTTACTGCCACGTGCACAAGAGGAACGACAGTTGTATCTTTTAATCTGCATCTTTGAGCTCTTTGTTCTTCACTGCCATTTAATAATGAAAATGTAATCTAATCACTGAAAAATGGAATTTCAGCTTTCATTTTTTATCTTCTGATGCTTTCACATGTTCAGACTAGAAAGATTAGGGTCAAATATATACATGGAATAAAACTATTTTAAAAGTCCTAAACTGTGTTTTCAAAGTGCTGTTTGCTACTGGAGAAGTCTGCTTGTATTTTAATTTAAGTTTCTATGTTAACTGAAACTCATTATTTGCATATAAAAAAATAATATGATCGAAGTAGTATTCATGGAAACAATATCACTTTATTTAATTCATTTCTGCAGTCTGCTTCAGCTATGAATCAAGACTCAGAAAATGTACCATTCCTGTTAAAAGGATCCTCTCTGGGATTCATTTGAGAATGAATTAACGTTTCATCTGAGCAAGCGGGAAGTATCCCCTGCGCTGGCTTCTGGAAAGCTGGAGTCCTGCACAACGTACAGCTACTCCCTAAACTAAGTGCTCAGCCAAGGACTGTCCTGTGGTGCACAGCCAGCAGGGACGTCTGCGTGGGCTGAGAGATGAACCAAGCTCAGGGCGGGTGGAACATGTTCCGCATCTGTCAGGCGAGAATCTGAGTTGTTCTTTCACCTCTCCAGGAGCATTTGTAGCCTCACCCTTTCAGGTTCCTGTGGCCAAAATCTCTGTGAAGTACAGCTACAGCGCAGGATCTCTTTGTTTTCTTTTCTGTGATCTCTCTTGTCTGTCTGCACTGATAAGTAGATAATTCAATTCATCAGAGGACATATTTGAATCATCAATGCCTCCTTATAGTATACCTAAGCATCTCATTTAATACTTTCAGTTACTGTATACTGTTTCGTAGAATTCCCTAGTCCATGAGAATTTTCCCTAAGAAAGGAAGGTGGGATTAATCTGTAATTCTGTCTGTCTTAGGTTTCTTACATAGTTTCTCACCATATTACAGAATATCTGTCATTGGTAAAAACAGTATCTAAAGAAAGAAAAATATCAGCTCAAAAAGGTAATTTTGTACACTCCTTAAACCTTCTAAAGCAAAATAACAAGTGTAACAATGAAACAGATGAGGAGGTAATGCAGGAAAGAGTTTTGACGGAACATCATATAATCAAATTATTGTTAGGACTGGTAAAATTATTGGCAATCCTAGCAGAGGAGGTAACACTGAATTTGCCTGGAATCAAACTGGTGGGCCTCAGCTGTCTTGTCAGTTCAAGGTACAGACTCATCAGTGGGTGTATAGATGAACAACTGCACTCTGTATATTGCGTTTATTTGTGTGCTGACAGCATGTAGAGATCTTTGGTCACCACACCATCCAGAAGTCTTTCGTCGTTTCTAAATATCTTTTGAACAAGATCCAAAAGGTTCGTGTTTAGTTCTTCACTTCCAACTGCTGAGTGATGCTGACAGTCTTCCCTGTGGACGAATGTTAATATGAATGCTGTACTTTGAGCAGTCAAATGAAAACAAACACATAAATGT
This sequence comes from Pandion haliaetus, assembly GCA_013401275.1. Taxonomy (NCBI): domain Eukaryota; kingdom Metazoa; phylum Chordata; class Aves; order Accipitriformes; family Pandionidae; genus Pandion; species Pandion haliaetus. The sequence goes on from VYZV01010796.1 coordinate 117,620, forward strand.
GATGCTCTTACTCTATGTATTCTTTTCCTATATGCTTTCTTTCTTTTGCATTTTACCTCTTAATATGCATAGCTCTATTGCTACATCATCCACTGCATCGTGTGCTGATTCTGAGTAGATTATTACTTCTGCAAATCTCAGGATTAAAAACTACAATGATACTGTAAAATGGAGGACACTAGCTATACAAACAAAAAAGGTTTCACTTCACCTTTGTTAAACATTTTAAGGACTGTAGTATTTGAAATGTTATTAAATAACAAAATTGGCAAAAATACAAATTATCCACATCAATCAGTTTAGTATTAGCATTCACTTAAAACAGGATCCTTGTAACGATGTTTACATAAAGATAAACCATATGATGCCAAATATATTTTAATGTTTTTACTGAATTCTACTGAGAATTCATTGAATTCCAGTCAATTTTTTCTCATTCTGTTAAATTTGGAGGCCATTATTACAAACGTAAGTCTGTTATTTTTTCTGTTGTGTAACTGAACGATGACTTCACAGATTAGATTAAAAAAAAAAATCCCAAACACACTAGATAAATTTCCATAACAGTGTCACTAGTAGAAGGCTACTTTTTGAGTTCTGAGATTATCAGTCAACATTTCACTTATTAAATACAATAAAAATGTTTATCTGGCCTGATTTAGAATAATTTTTAATTATACAAAAGGAAATAATTACTATACCTGTAAATCAAGCTGAATTAAGAGTTTTTATTTATGTTTCAGAATCCTCAAAAATCCCACTGGCTTAATGGAAATGTTAGGCATTTGTATTCCTTTGGACATTCAGCCTCTGGGAATACAAATACGTTGCAATGAAAAAGGAAGAAACTGTATCAGACTTATATGAAATATATTACACACTGATTAATTTTAAGAGATACTGGGGAGCACATGTTTAAAAAGAAATGAAAGACAGAGCATTTGGATTTTAGAAATGTGCAATATGATTTCAATCACGACCTAGAAATGCTTTTCTGTGTTTGTAAAGGTGATATGTATTGTAGGAACATGGCCACCGAAGATGTGCAGAAAAAAATTGGCAGTATTTTACGAAGTAGCTTTAACTAGACTGTTTAAATAGTTTAACTAGTCAGTTTAAATAATTTAGACCTAAGTAGGTCTAAATTATTTAGGCTAATGTAGTGCTTTGAAGCACCACGTGTGGTCAGCCCTTAGAAGAAAGGGCAAGAGCAGCAGCAAGGTGTAAAGATTGCCCTAGGCCGGTTTTAATGGCAGATTTTACTGAAGTGGTCCAGGCTACTTCTACCACAGCACTGCCGGAGTAACGAAAGGGTAACGTCAAGCACGTCATCTTCATCTACGTGAGTTTAACTCACATTTGGTACACCTGCCTTGAGAGAGAGGGACAGAGAGGAAAGCTTTCTGCCAACTTGTTCATTTACATGAGAAGTACTAAAAATAAGACAGTAGCTTAGGCCTGTGTAACTTGACTGTTTTTCACAGCATGAATAGACAGTGTAACGCATTCCGAGCATCTCTGAACGTCAGCAGTACAAGCCTCAGAGTTGTAAAAACAGACATCCTGGACTGATATTTAAGCATTCTTTAAGCAGTGTTCAGGAGAAGAGTTTGACTTAAACAAGACCAAAAACCCCACCCTTTTCTGAAGGGAGAAAGCTAAGAAGGGTCAGTTCATCATTCACTCGCCAAAACCATAAATATTGCAATATTGTCTTTGCACATCCAAAGTAGACGTCTGAGCCAATTATTTAAATAATGAAGCAGCTACCAACTAGTAATGAACAGTTTTTCATTTAAACAGTATCCTCTCTAAATATTATCCAAACTTTATTTAGAAAGTGGTAGATATCACTAATGCCTGAAAAGATATCAAATGGTCAAGTACTTAAATTGGATTCTTTTTCAAGTGATTTAAGAAAAATACAGGACTAAGTCTTAAATGTGACTAGGTTATCATGTATTTCAGCAGAATGAGTTTGAGCTCACCTCTGTGTTCTGCTGTACGTACACAAAAGAAGATGCAGTGGCGGTGAACCATCGTAAACACCTCAGCTTGCACCAAGCAGAATTTCCTATTAATTATTTTATGCTTATACAAGTATTTATTGCAGAATGGTACAAAGTTTAGTTACCTGTGGACATCATATGTGGGAATAATAAATATACACACATATGAGCACAGTCATGTAAGTAGTTTTGTATGTGACCCTAGCCCATTGTTTTCCTGTTATCTCAGCAAACAAGTTCATCGATTCGTAATACTGGTTGTAGTCCACATTTTTAAGGTAGTACAAAAATAAGGTTACCTGTATAGTTTAAAAAGTACAAGAAGTTGAAAATTAAATAGGTAATTCCGGAGACAGTGACTCCTTACTTTCAAATTAAAACTTGGAAAGATATGTATTCCTTAATGAAAGAACTATTTGTAGAGACACAGATTAAGAAAACAGATGAGAGTTCATTTTCTGATACCTGTCGATGAATACATTTTACAGAATTAGACATTTTGAAATTAAGAATGTCAACCCCGAACCACCCAACTGCATGCACTGTCATATATTTCATTCAAAGTCCAGCTATACCCCAAGAAGCATACACTCTCTAACCTCTGCTTTCCTTTTTTTGAAGGTTTGTGACATAGTGAGTGTCCATGTTACCGTTTTTTTGTAAAAGTGAAATGCCTGCAATGAATAAATGATTACTTATATGTGAAAAAAAAAAAGGTGGCACCTGGCTGCTTAGCCCTTTTGAACTAGAAAAAATGCAAACAGATAAAATATCTGTATCAGGTAATATAAAATCAGAGTATAAGTAGAAAGTATTTGAATACAGTAACAGAAGTGGATGCACAAAGTAAAAATGAAATTATTGTGAACAGATTGGTCAGGAGCAGTCACAGCATATGAGCAACCTAGCAAGGATTTTTTTGTGGACATCATGGCAAAGATGATTTTTATGAAGTGATGTGAGGAAGGAGATGGTCCTTGCTTTGAGGATGGCCTTAACTCAAGCAGACTAACTCAGCTTCATTGTAATGCAGGGGATGGGAAATAGCAAGTTTAGATTTTGTAAAGAGTGTAGAACTCTCTTATATGGACAAATTTGAACAAACCTTCTTTCATTTTCCACTAGACTTAGGGAAACGCATGCACTTCCAGTTTACAGAAATACATGAAATGGAAACCAATCCGAAATTAAAAGAATGAACAGGGTTTCCCTTCAAGCCGGTCTACGTTACAGATACTGACTGGAAAATACTCTTATTTACAATAATCAGCAAGGTTCATACTGTGTGGCCAGTTGTTCACACCTATCTCATTACCGTTAACTATCAGCAAGTCAGTTCAAACTAAGGAAGCCAGCAAGGTTACGGCTGGATGCTCTCAAAATACCTGTTCAGCTATTACTAGGAAAACTGGGCCTCCCTCACGCTCCCTGCACTGAAGCTGCTCATACTTCAGCAAATTTGTGGGAAAGTGGGTCCTTGGCTCATGAAGTCCCTGGCCTGCAAACTGCTGGGGGCTGGGCGAATATTTGTGTGAGTATCACTATCTGCTCATCCAGCTCTTAAACCCTTCTCCAGGAGGTTGGTGGTATCCATTGCTGTGTCTCTGGTTTTTGAAGGCAGCACAATGCCAGGTCAGTGAGAGAAGTGGGTAAAACAAAGCTTCTAGTCCATCTCGCAGTGTAATAGAAAGGCCATTTAAATCAATTTAGTATAAAATCAATAGCATGTGAAATCCTCAAGCTGAAGACATTTCAAATATTAAACTGATAAGAAAAGATACGGCACTTGATCATAGCTAGATCTTAGCCTGCAGTCTGTCGGTAGGACTGTTAGCACTACCTTTTGAGTTAAGTTGTCAGAAGCTGGAGTTCTGTATGTCATGCTTCCCTTTCTTGAAGTTATTTTTCCAAAACTATGAATTCCGCTTAAAGGCTGGATCTTAATCTTGAGGCTATATAAGCATTGTGAAAGTCAGTTAAATGCCTACATAGATAGTGAAGGCTCTCAAATCTGTCCTAAAATATCTCTAGGTTGTTTTCTTCTTTGATATGCGTAGCTTGCTTTTAGAGTTGTGTTTCATAATCATGTTCAGATAATAGAAGGATGAGCTGGCGTTAAAAAAGGTGGTTATAGCACCACTTCCAGGTCAGCCCACGTAGCTTACGTGCCTCCTTTGTGTCGGTTACCAGTGTTCCTAGTCCTCTGATCTAGCTGAAAAGTGTGATGAGAGGGAACGATTTTGTTCCTTGATCTCGTTCACTGTGCATTTGGCTACCTCCCTAAGAGAGGCACCGTGGAAGCACCACAATTGCTTTGCGAGCTGATGCTGAAAGTATGGGGGCTGAAGAACTACCTGCCAGCGCCTGCAGAAAGGCAGTGGGAAATTTAAGACTCTCCTAGCGAGTCTGTAGTATCATTTCACCCTCCCAGTGAGTCTGTAATATAATTTCTTTTACTTTTGGGAAGGAAATGGAGAAGAAAGTTAGTTGGAGGAGATGTCAGTGGGAACACTGAAGTCGTTCTGAGGAACAAAGCAGGGAAAAATCGAACCTATGCTAATGCAGTTGATGTTTACATTAACGCTCAGAAGCTGAGAATGACTGCAAGAAAGAATGATTGTGTGGTTAAAGCAATGACGCATGACTCAGGAAATCTGTGTTCATTTCCTGGCTTTGCTATCTCTTTAGCTTTGCGCAAGAGATTTAATCTCTGCTTACCCCTCTTTTTTTTTTTTTTCTTCCTGTACCACAGGGGAGTAATTATGCTTCTCAGAATGTTCTAAGAATAAATGCATTAATGTGGCTGGCGCATTTAAGTTCGGGCAAAAAGACATACAAAAGCCTCAGTTCTTGTTCCTAACCTTTTAAAAAAGGCCTGTCTGCTATCTATGGGGCAAACGTACTGGAGCCTTCACGCCCTGCGTCTAGAAAGGTGAGGCGGCACTTGTGGGGCCTGGGCTGCCAGCCGTAAGCAGGTCTCGCACCCTGGCAGCGCGCCCAACCTGTAGTCAAGAGGTTGCGGCAAACGATGCTTATCGGTTACAGCGTGGTGTCTTTTTTTTGCTACGTGAACGCAGCTGGAAGCTACCGCACGGCGTGCTTCCCGGGGGAGGCCTGGTGAAGCAGGCAGGCAAAGATTTAGAAATGTTGACGCTCAGAGCTTGCGAGAAAAATGAAACTCTGAAAATCCGAAGTTGAAGCGCAGCGTTACGGATGCCGAAACGCTGCGACAACACATACACGAAGGTCCCAAACCACGGGAGATGCGGAAAGACGAGCCCCGAGCACGCACGCAGGCGGCTGGGAAACGCAGCGGGGTACGAGCCGTGAGTGAAACGATCCTGAACCACCGCACGGAACCTCAGGCGAGTAACTTCCCGAACCTTGCAGAAGTCTTTGGTAACTCTGCCAGCGCCTTCCGATTCCTGGCACTAGCGGAAAACGTGAGGAAATCAAACTCGCGAGTCCCTCCGCCAGCAGCAGCAGGGAGAAAGCCCGCTCGCCCGTGGATTTGCGTCTCGCTGGTGACCGTGGGAGCCCTTCCAGGCTTTTCGCGTGGCGGGGGCATCTTTCCCGGTAAGTACTCGCCGCGTCCCAGCGCCAGGACACTCGCAGGCCTGTTTCTATTTCCATCAGCACTTTGAACAACTGGCTTTTTATTTGATTCGGCCAACGGGCTCGCTCATCGTTAGGGCAGACTGGAAGACGCGGCCAGCGGGCCTGCAGGCCTCACGGCCTCGCCAGCCCGCCGTGACACGGAACCGGCGAGGGGCCATGTCGTTCCCGGAGCGNAAGGCCCGGCCGGCAGGACGCTGCGGTGCAAGCCGAGGGGGTGAAGAGGCTGAGCGGCCGCCATCACCGGCTCCGCTTCTTCCCGCCCGCGGTAGCCGGAGGGCGCGCTCGCAC
>VYZV01010797.1:0-12939 GCA_013401275.1 Pandion haliaetus
TTAGCTTTCTTAACCTGATCCCTGGCTGCTTAGACAATTTCTCTGTATTCGTCCCAGGCTACCTGTCGTTGCTCCCAGCCTCTGTAGGCTTTGAGGTTGTCCAGGAGCTCCTTGTTCATCCATGCAGGCCTCCTGGCATTTTTGCCTGACTTCTTTGTTGGGATGCATTGCTTCTGAGCTTGGAGGAGGGGATTCTTCAATATTAACCAGCTTTCTTGGGCCCCTCTTCTCTNGCCCTAAGGCTCTTGAACTCCACCATTTCATGGTCACTGCAGCCAAGGCTGCCCTTGAGCTTCACATTCCCCACCAGCCCCATCTTGTTGGTGAGACAAGGTCCAGCATAGCACCTCTCCTCATTGGCTCCTCCATCACTTGGAGAAGGAATTTGTTATCGATGCATTCCAGGAACCTCCTGGATTGCTTATGCCCTGCTGGGTTGTCCCTCCAACAGATACCAGGGTGGTTGAAGTCCCCCATGAGGACCAGGGCTGCCGCACCACTCTGGTAAACGTTTGATTTGCCAGATTCGACTGGCCCTTTCAAACCCCTTCTCTTTGACCAGGAGGCTTGATGAAAAAGCTGCCTGCATTCCAGAGTCCCTTACTGCCGCTACCAGGGCTCTGTGATCCTTCTTGATACTCCTCAGACTGTGCCTGGCTCTATCACTGCTGCCCGCATGAAACAACAGCAGCAGATAATAGTTGGTGGACTGTACAAGGCTTGGTAGTGTCTTGGTGACATCCCTGATACAAGCCCCCGGTAAGCAGCACAGCTTTCTAGGGAGTGCATCAGTTTGGCAAATGGGTGCCACCGTACCTGTCAGAAGACAGTCACTTACTACTATCACCCGTCGCCTTTTCTTAGTTGTGCTGGTTGTTATACGGGGAGCAGATCGGGCTGCCATACTCAGCTCCAGCACCTCTCCTGATGTGACGGGTCCTTCCTCTTCAGTCTGCAGAGTGGTGAAGTGGTTCTGCAAGGGCACCTCAGGTTTCAGGGCAAATCTCTTCCTCCTGCAGATCCTTGCCATTGCAAGTTTCCGTTATTCCGCATTATTGGCCCCCCACCCTTCTATGTGCCGGTGGGGGATTTTTTGGCTGTGGGTCCACTGCAGACTGCACTTGGAACCAGCTATCTAACTCCTTCTCAGCCTCCCTGAGTATTGTATTAACATAGTGACAAAGTATTTCTAAAGGAAAAAATCCAGCAGGTTTACTACAAATCTTTCATCTCAAATTCTAAAACATAAACAATTCTTAGTTACAATCCTAAGTGGCTAAAGAGATATAATTGCCTGACACATTTTTAATCTGAATTTAAAGTGCTGAATGACACCTGTGTGAATTTTATTTGTATGCTGAAAAACAAAAAGACCCACACATGGTAAAAATTACAATTTTTTGTAATGAAGCTTAACTTTTATGGCAATCATAACCTCTGGAATTATAACATCAGGAAAATCTACTGTAATTTTTCAAAAGCATTTTAATGACTTAGTCCACATTTTTGGTGTATTTTTGTTTCAGCATATTTATTTCTCATTGACTAAATTACAAAAATCTAGAAATACAAATATTAAACATTCAAACCTAAATATTACTTTGTGTTAATTTTTGTTATGTTTATTAGTCTAAACATTAAATTAATAGGTCATGTTTACCTGTGTTTCCTATTTACTTGCTGAAGATAGAACAAATTATAAGATACCTACATCTAATGGTTTACTCATCAAATATTAGTTAATTTTATACAGTTGCAGTAGATCAATGAACCCAAAATAAAACTACTTCAATCTCTAGGGAAAACATTAAATCTCTAATTGATGTTCGAAACAAGAGAACTGGCTGTACTTAATATGTGTTTCATCTATTCTGAAGTCATTTCCTGGGCTTCTACCTTTGAACCTGCAATAAATCTCTCTGCCCTCAGTCCCTCTTTCAGCACCTAAAATAGCCCACGTACTTTTGGTCAGACTAATGTTGAGCTAAGAACAGCACCATAAATATCCTGGGAAGAGATCTGATTTGCATTAACAGAGAAAATGAGTTACTACAAGATTTCATATTTCTAGTATTAGCAAATCTTTTTGAAAGAGGCAAATTTTTTTTAGTTGGCAGGAGATCTTGCAAAATGAAAAAGGAGATCATAAATTAGATGTTCTTTACATCAAAGTGCTTTTGCTTTGACATCATAATCAAGTAGTTTCTACACTATGTGCCACTGTTGGCAGGTTAAGTAGGAAAGAACATTTTGCACACCAGATGTCTAACTTTTCTGATGGAAGTGTAATGTATGGTTTTGGGAAAAAAAGGTACTACCCCATCTGAGGGATTTTTATATTCTTCAGAGTAAAGAAAAAACTCAGAAGTCTTTTCGGGATTTTTTTTTTTCTGAAATCCTTACAGATAGGGAGATGAAAATCAGTTTTATAGAGTGGTATAACCCAGGGTAATCTACAACATTCATATTCCTTACAATGGTCTCATATCCTTAATTCCTCTCCAGCTTCTTTTTTTTTTTTCTCCATTGGTTTGAGAAGGTTGTATTTGTGTTATCATTGAAGTCCAGTAATTTCTAGAACGATTTTATTTTTCTTTCTTGTCATTGTTTTTTGTATAACCACTAATGATTAAGCCAAGAACACTGGAACTATTTTTAATGTTACCCAGAAAACAATTCATTATATTAACTTACTGTGTTTAGAAACAATTGGTCCCCAAATAAAAATTGTGTCCAAGTTAAGCTACAAGATCAAGTCAGTTTTATATGCTCAGTCTAGAATATTTTGTTTCATGGACACAGGCTTAATGCTAGCGCAGATCTCTCCGAGAGTTCTACAAAAATGCACTTTGGCTGCTTTTAATAAATTACTTTGGCAAATTCAGTAAATGGCTTTCCTCTATTAAATAATCAGGGATATAGGAAGACAATCATTTACACTCAAGGATGTAGGAAATACATTCCATTGTGGATTTGTACTTTTTATGAGTTATTGTGGATAGAAAAATTATTTTTTCAGTTTCTGGTCACTAACATGACATAATGAAATAAGTATAAATATGATTCTGTACTGTAGTATGCAATATCAATAGATGATGCAAAGCTACTCATCATTTATCAATCATGACACTTAATGACTACTTGAAGTATTTAACCAGGCTTCTGACATCAGAAAAATCAGCTCCATGTAAAGGTCTGTGTGCAGTGTGTTCTGGCTTCTGACATCAGAAAAATCAGCTCCATGTAAAGGTCTGTGTGCAGTGTGTTCTGAAGGCAAGTTCTTTTCACAACTGTCCAAAATAAGGTGTGCCGTCCATATGAGAACTTGTCTCAGTATCTGCAAATCAGCATCAGTGAAATCCCTTTCGATGAATGACATAGAATGAATGAGAAAATATATCACAATTCTGTTTCTGTGGAGTTTGCCATGAACTTGAAAGTAATAGGATTCCAGCACAAACAGGGAAGCATCCTTTTCTGTAGTTTCTCTCTTTGCTGATTGCTATTGCGACCTAAAGGAATTAATCCCTAGCACTCTTGTTGCTATACTATGACCACAAAGATATATAGTATCTATAGTTAATCTATAGCTGGAAAGATACTTTAAACATGCATACATAATACAAAGGTTTCAGGATTAAAGCTATAAAGAGTATTTGATCAATTTATGAACAGTATCACAGGACACGGTTTCTCATTACAATAAAGCTTTAGATTAGGTGACTTACAACCCCCTTTCAATAGTATATCTTGAAAATTAAGGTAAGAACTTCCATGTTCCTAAAACACTATTTTCAGTTCAAGTTAACATGGCAGGAGCAAACAGACTCTCACTGTGTTTTTAAGCACATTTGTCCTCACTTCATCCTGTGATTCATCACAGTCTGGGTGCAGTGATTTGAAAGTCCTATAATGCACTAATGCATTACTGATAGCTATTTTCATTTATTAAAAGCAGTACCAGAATTCTTAGAGCATTTCAAAGCCTTGTTCCTCTATAGCAACTTTGGTAGAGACCCTGACATAGCTGAAAGTAGCTGAAACACTTTAAGGGGGAAAAAAAAAAAAAAAAAAGCATTCACATGAAATGGACTCTTTCTGTTCTCAAGTTACAGTATATGGAAAGTATTGTCTGTTCTTGCTAATTAACAGGAACAGGCCTCCTCCTCCCTTAGATAAATATACAATAGAGAGAAAAGAAAGCACCCTGCTACACAGCACCCTCATAAGGGAAGATAACCGTACTAGACATCCATCCTTTATCGTGCAGTATAAGAGAGAACAATTGCATTGAAGGAAAAAAGATATTAAGGATTTGCGGTTGCTAGCTTTCCATGGCTACATAAAGAAATTGCATGGCAGTGATGAAGTTCCAGAAAGCACTTTAAAATTTATTTGTTCCTTTAAGAACCTGAAAAATACTGGTGAACTTGAACTAAAGATCTGTATGTTGCAAATCCCAGGGGTTTTTTTACCATTAACCTCGACACTAGCATTAGTCTTTTAGTATTAAAAAAAAAAAGTGTTATAGTGCACAATCGTAAAGCTTGTGATAAAGACAGGAGGACAAATTAAATTTGAATAGAAACCAACTATTTTCATATCCATTAATCAGGTACAGAATTTTAGATAAGAAGATTTTCATCAAACAGACATTTGTATATCATGATCCTAAACTGCCAGGATTCAGGGTAAAAATCACAGTCCTGTGATCACTGGACAAGTCCATAGTAATGAGGCACATCTAACATCAAGTCAGCAAGGTGAGGTCAAGATGAGCAAAGTAAAGGCTTAGGCACAGTCCTACCTACAACGTATCTTAGGAAAAGGCCAAGGGCAAGGCCCTGAGCTCATAGCTCTGTCTCACAATGCAGCTGTTTCACACTGCCTAACCCAAGCCAGCTGTGCCAGCTCATGAGCAGCTGTAGCCATGTCAGTGCTGGCTGGAGTCTGGCCACTGGACCTTAGGGCATGTGGGCAGAAGCGTGTAGACCCTGGGGAAGAACTTGGGAGTCCTGACAACAGCTCCAATGTCAAATGATAAGTGGCTCTGGAATTCCTTTGTGTGTTTCTCAAGGTGAGAAAAACAGCGTTTTCAGAAGCGTCCGCCTCTTTCCATTGAAGAACTTAGATCTGTAAGCTTTAGATGACGAAAGGCAGCTGCAATGAATCTTAACCTAGATAGCACCATGCTGATGAATCAGTACATTTTTAACTTTACTTTTCAGATGAAAAGTGTTTTTATTATGCAAGTACTACAGTATTTCTAATGCTTCCTATTCTTTAATATTTTCTCTACATTACATCACAAGACCAGTGAGAAATCCTGCCGAAAAGGTCTCAGTGTCTTAGCTAAGGGTCTTTAAGACTCCCCTTACTCCTAAATCTGAAGGAATGGTCACCAAATACCAACTCCAGTCTTCTTAAGGTATTGTCTATTAGCTGCTCTAATGGCAGAAGTTAAAACAAAATGACACAACAAAATATAAGGAGAAGCAATCACATTCCCTGTATCAGTCTGTAGTTTCTTTAGGGTCTTAAAAGAATTAAATAATTCCTTTTTTTTTTTAATAACTTCAAAATAGTAGTATTGCTAGTAAATAACTTCAGTTACGTTTATCCTCAACTGCACTCAAAATGCAGTCATAAATTAAGGTTTTATTTACATTTTCAGACAGTATTCTCATTTTGATTTAGAATATACATTTAATTCCAAATTTCAGAAGCATTACTAAATTGAGCAAGATATAAGTCACTAAAAAATTCTGCCTAAACCCCAACTGTATTGTGAACCTTGAAGTCTGTTGGGTTTTTTTTCTTAATTTTAGGCATGGTCATGGTTTCTAAAACTGATTATCAACTTTGGTGTTTCAGGCTGAAATAACACAGAACAAATTTTCAGGAAGCAGACTATGAGAGTGCTACACTGCAGATCAGTTTAGAATGCTATAATTTCTTATTAGTAGCAATTTATTTAGACTTTTGGTCATGATACTTAGAAATACAGCAAAACCCTTACTTGAGTTCTTTCAGCTGTACTGTTATATTCACTGTACAACAAATCAGGAAATATGTTTTTGAAATCTGTTTCATTTGTTCAGACAATCACTTCGAACAAGATGGGATATTTAGGAATGCAGCTTAAAGCATATAGTTTAAAGCAACTTAATGTTACTTCGTTAATAAAATCCTGTGCTTTCTTATCAATTGTAGGACACAACTTTATGCAGATTTTATTAATTTAAAAAATAAATTTCTAATTCTTTTAAGAAGTTGAATAAACTCTGCAAAGCATGCCAATTGGCAGGCACAGATGCCACAATTCATGCGCTGATATTTATAAAACACTTTACAATTAGTCACAAAAAAAAAAATAATCACGCAAGCTGACAATACACATTTAATTTTTGCTTTCATGATTAGTGATATTTTCTAAATAGATAATACCATAAAAGGAAGACTTATTATACTTGCAGAATAAATGTAACAAAGGAAAGTGTACTCTTGTACTGTAGGTACAGGAGAAAAAATTAGAAGGCACTCAAACAACTATAAGAAATATCACATTTTATATTATACTGTGTATTATTATTAATATTTCTGTTTCTAACTGCCCTAAATATTTAATTTCAGTAACACAGTGTATTTTGTTTGATAGGCAATCAGTTTCCACATTCACAAATACAACAAGGAAGTATGTGAATGGCTGAAGCTGTTTTAATCCACCATGAAAGACAAATGTTCTTCCCCAGGCTGCAACATTTGTATCCAAGTTCCTAATTGCTTTCCATGCCCTAACAGTTTTTCTTTTCACACTGATGTACTTTTCTGGACTCCTGAACACTCCCCTAGGCCCAAAAATCATTATGGAGTTTTACATATTCTGTCCAAAATACTTCTTTTCCCACTAATGATTTCCCTGCCTCATTCTTTGAGATTTTTCTATAACTACAACTTTAATGAAACAGATAAACTGGTAATTTTATCAGTAGATGATAGGCATATTATATAGATTTGGCTTGTTTTGTTTTTTTTTCAAGACGGTACATAGAAGGAAGTATATTGCAGTATCATATTTCATTTAATATATTGCAATGTATGTGTATTTATATATCATACATTGGATAAACTGGGGGGATTAGGCAAGAAGCAATAATAACAGAAGTTATTGTCAGTGTTATAGTTTGGCTCTTACAAAAATCGCGGAACACATTTGATGTTAATTATACTAAAAGTACAGGCAGTCTATAGAGAATAAACTTTTATGCCTTTCTATACTAAAATCAACACTCACTCAATTAAATGCAACAGAAAGCTTGTATTTGAAGAAACCAATGGGGTCAGAAAATAACAAAATGCAGCTGTTAGCTCTCACTATGTACACCTGTTTGAATAAACATTCAGGTTGAATACATAACCGTGCATTTCATTAAAGATGAGCAAGCAACCTACAAAAATACTGAGAATAAAGTAAGTTAAAAATATAAATTCTTAGAAGTATTAAACAAAATCCAAGCAGATAGTTACTCTATGTAAAATATCAGCACAATATCCTAGAATTATATTATGACATATAAACCCACAGCAACTGTTTATCAAGTAGTACAATTTTGAAAACTGTTTAATCCAAATAATAAAAACCTACTGGGATCAACAGTAGTCTTTCTATTGACATTTATAAATTTTATTAGCAGTCTTGGGATGACCAAATTTTCCTGGATACTCTTATTTTTTAATTCATATGGACTTTTCTGGTTTCTGTTGGGCTTACAGTATTTCTAAGTACCAAACTTATTCAACATAGGTACATCGCAGCGGACAAAAATCCACATGGTAGTACTCAAAGTAAAACAACTCTCCACCACCACCATCACCACCACCACTCCTAAAAGAAACCCAAAACACAGGCTTAGATTTTCTCTGTAGTGTATTATGCCCTTCCAACAATGTTAAGTTCTCTAGAACTTTAGTGAACTTCAAGACAAATTCAGTCTGGATTCATATCTATGAAAACCAGAAATATGAAGAACTAGGATATTTCAAGCTCAAATTTCTGGAATTCAGGCTTATAAAATACCATGGAAACTATTCAAAAACAGAAAACACAATGTGCTTGTAAGTGCACACTGGAAGACTTGCTTGAACAACTTCAGGAAGATATTAGAAAGCCTGAACACATCAGACAGTTTAAGTTGGGTCAACTCCTTCACCAGATTCCTACAAGTCTGATCACAGGATAGATCCAACTGTGCTTCAAGCACACCAAAGTATTCTCACCTCCTTTCAACATTGCATTGTATATGTCATTAGTGAGACACAGCTTACCCTGAGGATTATAATCAAATAATAATAAATTAAATAATTTTGGATGATGCTAAATGTATAGAAGTGAAAGATTGTACACAGAACACAACATAACAGTTATGAAATTTAGCAGGCTATAATTTGGCAATACATCATTTATACGTTGGTTTTATTCTGTACAGGCTAAAGACAAATACAGATGTGTTTTGTGTGCAGTAACTCTCCTTCATAGACAGCAGAATGAGTGTTGTGGGGTTATTCACTTAATTTTGTACTACCTGAAGTGCCAGTTTTGCTAAAGATTGATGTCTTGGTAGAGTTCAAGATCTCACTGGTAAACCTCAATTCTCTTGGATTTTTTTTTTTATTGTTTTGAACAACTGTAAGAAATATACTTTTGCTACTGAATACTAGATATCTGAGCTGCATGAAATTTATGCTAGATTTCCAAGATGTATGAAAAATTATATCGTGTAGCAGCTATTATTTTTTGCCACATTAATATCTTTAATAAGGCTAAGGTAAGAGCCTGACTTAAGTGTTCCTCTCATATAGATTTTATTACATAGGAGTGGAGATGAAGTTTGCAAATTAAACGGTTTTGGAGTCTCCAGTTTGATCCAGTTAGCAGTATTACAGAACTATACCAAAACCCCGGCAATTGCAGTAATACTAAGCTTGTGAAAGAAGATCTTTGTGTTTCCTCCCCTACTGCAGCATATGCCCCCTTGCCTCATTTCCAGGTCACTGTCTCTGTCCTGTCTTGATCATTATGTTTAGCTATTATAAAACCTTAACATGCAAAAGGTTAGGAAGGTTTCAGTGCAATTACATAGCCTCTGGGATCATTCCACCTACTAAAATAAACAGATCGGAAAGTCTTAAATTCGTTGTAGGCATATTTTCAGCCAATTTCCTTCTGAATATTAAGTAGAGACTTAACTAGATGGCTTCCCTCCTCTCTCCCCCCTCCCAGTTTTATTTCTATAAGGTATTATATATAATGCATTATATGAGATTTGTTGAGTACTTACTGGAATGAGAGCAAAGCAAGCTGTATTGTTGTGGACAAGGGAAGAGCTACAGATATCATCTATCTGGACTTCTGTAAGGCCTTTGACACAGTCCCCCACAACATCTTTCTGTCTAAATTGCAGAGATATGGATTTGATGGATGGTCTATTCGGTGGATAAAGAATTGGCTGGATGGTCGCATCCAGAGAGTAGCGGTCAACAGCTCAACATCCGGATGGAGATCAGTAATGAGTGGTGTCCCTCAGAGGTCCGTACTGGGACCAGTACTGTTTAGTATCTTCATCAGTGACATAGACAGTCAAATGCACACTCAGCAATTTTGCAGGTGACACCAAGCTGAGTGGTGCAGTTGACACACCTGAGGGACAGAATCCATTAAGAGGGACTTGGACAAGCTCTAGAGGTAGACCCTTGTGAACCTCATGAGGTTCAACAAGGCCAAGTGCAAGGTCCTGCACATGGGCCAGGGCAACCCCCAGTATCAATACAGGCTGGGGGATGAAGGGATTGAGAGCAGCTCTGCTGAGAAGGACTCAGGGGTATTGGTGGATGAAATCTGGACATGAGCCGGCAATGTGTGCTCGCAGAACAGGCCAACCATGTCCTGGGCTGCATCAAAAGCAGCATGGCCAGCAGTTCAAGGGAGACAATTCTGACCCTCTACTCCACTCTGGTGAGACTCCATCTGGAGTATTGACCCACCTCTGAAGCCCTCAGCACAGGAAAGACATGGACCTGTTAGAGTGTGTCCAGGGGAGGGCCACAAAAATGTTCAGAGCAATGGAACACCTCTCCCATGAAGAAAGGCTGAGAGAGTTGGAATCGTTTAGCCTGAAGAACAGAAGGCTCTGGGGAGACCTTATTGTGGCCTTTCAATACTTAAAGGATTATAAGAAAGATGGGGACAGGCTTTTTAGCAGGGCACGTAGTGATAGGACAAGGGGTAATGGTTTTAAACTAAAAGAAGGTAAATTGAGACTAGATATAAGGAAGAAATGGTTTACAATAAGGGTGGTGAAACACTGGAACTGCCCAAAGAGGTGGCAGATGCCCCTTCCCGGGAAACATTCAAGGTCAGGTTGGATGGGGCTCTGACCAATCTGATCTAGTTGAAGATGTCCCTGCTCATTGCAGCATGGGTTGGACTAGATGACCTTTAAAGGACCCTTCCAACCCAAACCGTTCTATGATTCTGTATTTCAGGAACTGCTTGTTTCAATAGCCTCAGTTTGAAAAACTTCCCTTACTCTGCACAAACAGAACACAGACAATATTTCAGGAAATCTGGAAAAGCATGAAGATTTTTAGAAAATTCAGAATTCCACCATTCAACAGAAACAGACAGTACAGCAGGTGCTTCACTAAACTATTTTATTGCCTTAACATTAATATGCAGAACTAATTTTATAGATTATTTTTGAAATGTAAGGGAACCCAATGGCTTTCAGAAACTACCAAAATTGATTGTTTTTACTGGTTGCATCATTCCATGATGGCCTTATATATTTGTGAAAGCATATTTTGCTGCATATTTCATTACATAAGTGTATCAAGGATGTGTACTAAGAATAAGTGTCATGCCTGAAATACGTTTCAAATTTCAGTTGTGAAAAAAGCAAATTACCTTGACAAATTTTGATCACTATCACACAGTCAATAATTGTCACTACGTTCTTCTGTGACATATAACTGTGTCTGCAACTGGTGTCGTCTTCTCTGACCTAGAGCATTTAAAGTTTACAAATGTTTAAAAAGACAATCGATACAATCCACAGAATCAGTAAGATTTGGAGTCCTCAGGCATGTCACTGTGTGACAAAAGAATCATTAGTCTTTTCAAAAAACTTTTCTCTCCTCCTTCGCCCTCCCCCCCCAAAAAAAAAAACCCTTAAATGATATGGGAAGACATTGTTACTTGTACCCTATAAAATATCACTTATTTGACTCAGTCCTCATAACTTGCTTGAGAAAAAAGTTAAGTTACTACACCTTCAAGAAACATCATTCTTGAAGAATATACAGTTTTACACTGTTCAGAGGTTCTGGTTTTAAAATCACTACATCCTGCTGTGTCAAGAGTATATCAGAATGTCGTTGGTTCTGCTTTTTTCTTTCTTTCTAAAATATATTTATATGCTCAAAAATAACATCACTTGCCATTTTCATCACTTCTTAAGCATAGTGGGAGAGGAGGGCAGGGAGAGATACAGACCAATATGACTCACCACATACAAGCAACATGTAATAGCAAACAATTCACCTGCTGGAAGGAGTATGAGCCCAGCCAGACTGCCTTTTCTGTACTTTGGAACAGAAAGTCATGGCAGGACAGAACCTTACTCACTTTTCCTCAGTCACAATCTTTACTTACATTCTTCTAGTTCTCCCCTAAAGGAACTGTAGAAGACCCGTATCTCCCCCAGACTCATATAAAGGCTGACATTCACTTACAGAGTCAACAAAAGAGCAAAAAGAGGTTGTTCTCGTATTTTAAACCCTGTGGCCTTAAAGCTATGTTTGATACTCCCTAAAAACAGGTATGTTAGATATTCCCTGATTTTCATGAGACCTGTGTTATACAGACTGAACCAGTACAAGCCTATTCCTTTTCCTGGAAGTTATGTGCAAGTGTTTCAATCCAGTACGTGCTGCTAAAATTGATAAAGCTCTAATAGTGTAAACGCTATTACATGTTCAATTCTGTGCTGAATGGATTGCATTCTGCCATCTCTGTAAAATGCCACAATAAGAAAATATCTTTATCCTCTGAGAAAAGATCATAACATGTAAACTGATATACACTGAAGCTTTATTACAAAAGGTCATAAAGGATTAATATGGATCTCATTATTTATCCAGCATTGGGATTTGTCACATTAATAACTCTAGAGATACTTTTATTATTCCCTATCATGTAACAGGAATGGACCCAGTATGACAGTGGCCGCTTGCCAGGGAGAAAGCATACAGCAATGAAAATGCTGGCACGACAACAGTTTTGTTACTTGGTATATTTATTGATTCATTATCTCTGATTCTTCAGGTTCCATTTGCCCCAGTGTTACAAACTCCCTGGCTCAAACACAGCTTTGTATTTGCCAAAGCCAAAAGAGCCAGGGAGAAAAGGTATAGATATAGGCTAAAAGTGCCATTCTGTTTATATGTAACTGCCGGTGAAAAATGGAGTATTACAGAAGCATGCAGAGAAAATGAATATTCTCTCAAGCATTTAATCAAGAATCTTTCAGCTCAATTTATGCTTTTCAGGCTGTTTATATTGCACCTTTTCTCTTACTTTGTGTATTATCAAATATTATTTAAAATAGGAGGACAAGTATTAATGCAAATATACTACATAAATGATACTCCTATACTTCCTGTACATCAACTGTCTTAAGAATAGATCTTAAATTTCTAAACACATAATAGAAGGAACTAGTAATAAAACGGGTTTCTGGACTTCAGCAGAAGAGGGATCACTTCAAGTCTTAAGAAACCATTTTCTACTCAAAATCAGCTTTTTGGACATGCGATAATTTGAGATTCATTCACACTTATCATTCCAGGCTTCTGGGATTTACTTCTTCAAGTCCAGGATCC
>VYZV01010799.1:0-36083 GCA_013401275.1 Pandion haliaetus
TTACATTACATGGCTGCCTCCGAAAAAGAATTTGTTGAAACACAGCATTTTGGAAAGCAAGAATGCTGGTGTTCAACATATAGAGCTGGCTCTGTGCTTTCTTTCTGCTTCATGGCTAAAGTAAACCTAGGAAACAAAGGGTAGGAGAGCATTCCCAGGCTTTGAGTCTAAGTGAGCACTCACAGTCAGGAGCTGAGGAGACCTAGCTGTGAGAGTGCAACAGTGGGAGACTGAGGAGAGCTACTCACATTGAGTAACACCCTTCCCCTCCCTTCCTCTCCATAGTCAGGACACCATTATGCCTGGAAGAAACCAGGAGCTCCTGAGATATCAAGCAAATGGAGGGGAAAGCAGTTAGCAGATGCTAACAGCAGTGAAGGGAACACAAGAATTTGACTAAACATTTCCTTTCTTCTTAAGGGACCCCTTCCAGGCAGGTGGGAAGCTACAGAAGACCAGAGCTTGGAGAAAGCACTGCTTCAAGTGGAAGAGGAGCAGCAAAGGTACAAGGAGGAAGTGTCCCCTCATACTTGGTATCCGGATGCTTGTGGAAGTGAGGGAAAACCTGTCAGTGCTACCTAGTCTCCCCAAGGGGAGCAGTTGGGCAAGCTGCTTTCAAAGGATAAAGGTCCACAATCTGTTTTCTGTGGTGCAGTAATAGTGTTGTGTGCTGAATGGCTCTGTTTTGAGCCAAGGGGGTTATTCCAGGTGACTTCCAAAGGTCCCTTGCCAGCCTGAATTATCCTATGGTTCAGTAGGTGAGTGACTCAGGACAATGCTAGAGAAAGGTGCTGCATGCAGTGATCAGACAGCATGAAGGGGAGGCAAGACATGAACTGTGGGCGTCAACAAAGTTGAAGGGGAAACTGAAATTGTAGATGGAAGTAGAAGGCTTAAAGCAAGGCGAAGCAAATGAATATGCCGTCACAGAGAGATCTTAGTTAATCCTAGAAAGCACTTTTACTGCCTCTCAGTTTGACAACAAAGTCAGTGTTGAGGGAGTTGGGGAAATCATGGGGCTGCTGCTAGTGAATAGCAGTTGTTAGTGACCTCATTGCTGTTTCTCCCTTTCCAAGGTGTGAGAATCTGGCAGAAGTGAACACTCTCCTGCGGGAGCACCTCGATAAAGCAAATGAGGTTAATTCAGCCCTCAAAGAAGATGTTGGAAAACTGACGGCAGATTGGATGAGGGCCCGGGAGGAGCTGGAATTGAAGGAGAGTGAGTGGCGCTGTGAACGTGAGGTAAGGATAGGCTACGGGAATGTCAGACATGATGTCAAGGTGGAATGAGAATGCATTTTATTTCTGGCCTAGAGAACTTGCTGAAAGTTGTGGCACTGTTGAGGATGTATTGGTGTTGATGAGCAGAAGACAGGGGTGTGAGATGGAGGAGTGTCAGCAAATTGTGGTGATGGAAGATGCCTACCTGCTGTGACCATACCACTCGGTCTCAAAGGCAAATGCTTGCTGTTGCTGGGCACTGTAGGGCAGTGACACAGGACTGCTCATCTTATTTTAATAGTTCCTAAATCTCCATCTACAGCAGTGGAGACTGGAGAGGTCTGTGTGTTTTCAGATTCAGGGTAGCCAACAGAAGAGCAGGACAGGCCTCCCTTTGCCAACAGCCTGTTGTAAGCAAATCTGACACCAGTCTTGGAGGGGCTTGTTTTTGTCTTCCTCCACCAAGACTTAGACACCTCTGCGAGGCGAGATGATGAATCACAACCAGTTTGCTTTGTTGATACCCACTCCTGCAGGAGAAGTGTGGATGTTCCCTTCTTTGAAGTCAAGTGGCAGGTCTACTGAGGATGCCTCTGCGGTGCCTCTTCAGTCCTTGATGCCCTTGTTGGAATAGTTATTAAAGGAGAGCTGGTGATGATGGTTGTACTGTCTCCTATCTGAAAGACTTGTACAGTGACAGCTTTTGAGTTAAAGGGTAAAGAAGTTTGGCAGAAAATAAACCCCCTTGTGTTCCAGCTTATCCTCAGATGTCAGAGGGGCTGGGGGCGGCTAGGTTTAAATTCTGAGTGACGTCCAATTCAATGCTATAAGTCTGGTTGTGTTCAATATATTGAACTATCATGATGACAGATGCACTCATAGCGTACTGCACTTTCAGTTTAGCTGTGTTCAACGAACTAAAACTGCCAGACTTAGGGAGTTTGGTCGCGTTTAACAAACTATTGCAGCTAGATTTATGAGCAGCGCAGTTTATTAAAGCAACAGGAGTACAGATTCTTTTGGATTGCCGGTGATAAATATGCTGTCTGCAAAGCACATGCAAATAATAATACAGTTGACTACAAGCACATTAAATTATGGAAGAAAAGAGCTCTAAAGAATTCTAAGTTTCACAGGAAAGTGCTCGGTACAGCCAAGTGTCCAAATCTCACCCAATAGGCGTCCCTATGGGGGGGAAGAAAGGTTCAGGCCATCAACTGATCCCAGAAGTCAGCGATATCCTTCTGACTTGTCCATGATAGTATCTTCCCTAATAGTCCCCCTCTCTTAAGGCCTTTTATACTATTTTCCTATTAGGTGGAGCTTGAGTGACTCTAGTCATACATACCTTCACTATGATTGATACAAAATCTTCTCGCTTTACTTTTAAAGGTACATGCTAAAAAAAAATTCAGAGCATATGCTCAGTGAGGGGTGATTGCACCTCGGTGGAGGCAGGTAACTTTGGGGATGAAGGTGTATTTTGGTATTATAATGAGATTATAATGAACAAAGTTCACCCAAAGGACATGATGTTGCATATCAGTACCCCAGAATGGGGCATTTGTGATACAAATCAGAAGTAGGGCAGTAGGTTGACAGAACCCCCATTATTTCACCTCCTTGCTTCAGTGGATTCAATGCAGGGGCCTACCGTTCTTGTTCCTATCTTGTTCCCTATCCATGGGATGATACTACAAAGCTTGGCTGCGATGTCTCCACTCCCCTCCACCCTCCGTGTTGCTCCTCTTAGGGTCAGCATACCAGCTCCTTTGGTATTGCTAACATCTAAGGTTGCAGGTTATGTGGCTTAGGGAATTATGGAACAGATTCCTTGCATATCCACTGCATTCCACTCTGGAGGTTTACCTTCCCCTAAGAGGGGTGGGGGAACATATCGGTATATCACTTCCAGTAATCATTCCACGACAGCAAAGGCTAAAATGGCATTTCTTTCTGTCTTTGTGTATTTAGCTTTATGACAACTACTTAGGGGGTGAACATAGCCGTCTGCTCAGCCTGTGGCGTCAGGTGGTGACCTTCCGCCGTCATTTCGTGGAAATGAAGACTGCCACTGACCGGTGAGTAGAAATTAAGGCTAGATCTCTTTCAGAAAAAAATGTAGCTTCCCTTCACACCTGCTTTTTGAGCCTTGATGTTACGATTGTTGTGGCTAAAGATAAGATTTCTCATCTGACAGACTGAAGCAATGCTATTAAGCAGGGTTTGGGCTATTTTCAGAATCATTTTGTTTGATCCTGGTTTTCAGAGAAAACTGAGGGGCTTGGGCTATAAGCAATGCAGAGGCCCTGAACAGGTGACTTGACTGTGTGATGTTTGGGCATATTAACACAGACACAGGGACTCATCAAAGCTATGCATGCCGCATGTAGAGCAGTCCCTATTATAGAGTGATTAAAATCTGCCTTAAATCTCACTGAGTTTCTTTTCCCACTGCTCCTGATTGAAAGATTCATCCATTCATTAATTTTATTTTTTTTTTTTTTTTTTCTTCTCATTTCCAGCTTACATTTATTCTGGTCAGTTTGTATCCGCTTATTCCTTTACCAACACTGTTGAGAGAAAGAATAGGTTCTCTCCCCTGTTACTGCGCTTATCCAATTTATTTTGTTTAGTTTGATACCTCCTTTTATGATTGTTTTCTTGTTCTTGGGCTCTCTGAGGTTCCTTTCTCACAGTTGCCTTCTACACAAACAAAAATAGTGTAGCTGCAATAGTACATTTTTCTGGTGTCAGCATGCAATTTCAAACTCTGTGTTACTGTCAGCTATTTACCTTATTTGATTATAAGCCTTCTTTAATGCGTAGAGTATGCCTGACCTACTATTTAATTCTTGTGTTATTTGGGGGTTTTTTGTTACAACATTCTAGGCTTATTCTTACCTTCTTACCCTATTCTTACCTTCCTGAAATGTTTATTAGGTAGATATTGTCATGAGCCTGTTAGCAGTCCACACGTTGGTAATAGTAGGTTGCTTGAGGCTGATCCCCTAGGTATAAAAGCTGGGACCTCAGTTAAATTCCTTGCATCTGTTAATGATAATAAGAGTATGTAACAAGGTAGAGCAGGAGAAACAATTAATAAGAGTAATGAGAGGTCCTTGAAGCCTTCTGGATGTGCCATGCATTTCTTCTTATCTCTGTGGAGAAAACAGACTCATTCCTCAACTATCCTGTAGACCGACTGCTCAACTGTCAAAATGTGTCCTGATCCCAAAGTGTCAGATGAATGATTCATCCCCAACGAAGATGTCATCTTTCCTGCCAGCTTTTACTATTGTGCAATTACATGCTTCAGAAGTGAGTCAGCTGATAAAGATGGTGGTGTGAACATTAGGTCTTTCTTTATTCTTCTTCAGAGATTTGTCAGAGCTGAAGGCAGAGCAAATGAGGCTTTCTGGATCTATACTTGTAAACTGCTCCCGTCTAAGCTCTGGCGTACAGCTCTGGCAGTCTGTCACCCTGGCTAAACCTGTTCTGACGGATCAGGCACAGCAGCAAGCAGGACAGAAAATAAACCAGAAGCCTCAGGAAGTGATGTGCTTACAAGTCAAGGGGGACCTGGAGAAGAAGGAGCTTCAAGACAGGTAATGTGTTTTAAACCTTGCTATTACCAACGTTATCTTTTGTAGCTGCTTCTTGGATTCATAGATGGGCTGCGTTCACATTTAAAACACACCCATTCTGCACAGCCCTGTTCCTGTCCCTAGTCAAGCTATTGCCTTCAACAGAAAGGACAGAAAAATCATTTGACTGACAGAAGCTCTTCTGAGTAAGACAAGACTGGGGAATAGATTGCATATTACAGTGTTTTTGCTGTTAACTGGTTCTTGGTGAGAAATGGAGACCAGTATAAAGAGAGCTCTTGTCTCTTGTACAGCCCTGTTGCTACCCAGGGCTGTGCTAAAGGAGTTGGTAGGAATTTGCCCAGGGCCATTGTAAGCAACGTAGCACCTCTGTACTGACAATTCCTTGCAAGACTGAGTGCAGAGGGCCTTTGGGGCAAGAAGTGCCATTTTGCAACATCAAGCCTATTAACCTGTAGAGGTGAATGCTGCCTTTGCTGTATTTTCTGGGTCGAACTTTCTCTGCTGTGCTTCTGGGAGCTGCTTAGCTCTTTAACAGGTGATGGTGTGCAGTGCTTTTGGAATGGCACGTGGACCTTCTCTTCTCAGGGTGATGGAGCTCTCAGCCTTGCTTGTACAGTCTCAGAAGCAGAACGAGGAGAAGGAGAAGACCATGAAAACACTGAACGACACTGTGGAGATTCTAGTATGTTTTACCTTTATCTGGGAGATAGCCCAGTGTTTGCTCTCCAGCCTTAGCACAGAGGTGTGGCTTCCTCAAGAGAAAGAGTGGTAAAGATGCTGTCTGGGAACATCAGGCACATTGCCAAAACATTCCTTGTGTGTTTGGCACATGTGGAGTCAGTCCAGGTGCAGGCAGCGGTAGGGGAGCTGCAGACAATCCAGGTGTCTTCCTCAGAGGGGTTGCACCAATGCTATTCTGCCTGTGACTTGAAGTCCGTAGGGGTCAAAGTTCTTTGAAGTTGACAGCTTCATAGCAGTCTATGAAAACTAGCTGTTGGTCTTTCTCCTCTTACAGCAAAGAAGAAATTGAAAAGATATGGGAAGGAATATACTAGATTCACCAGGGTTGAGGCTTATCAGCATGACAGTGCTACTGAGGATGAGAATGCTGCAGAGGGGAACATATCTTCCCTGCCCACACTTTCTTTATTCTGTTCTCAGGAAGCAAGTCGGTTAGAGAAAGAATATGAAGCTTTGTTGACTAAAAGTGCCAAAGAAGAGAATCTTTCCCTCCAAAAGCTGATAAAAGATATAACTGAGGTGAGTACAGAGTTGGGACCACATCCCTATAAATTTGATTTAGAAGTACTTGAGGAAGGCAACAGACTAGCCCAGGGAATAGATACATATGTTGTATACTGTCTATGTTAACTGTGACTGGCTGTTCAATTTTTATACCACTTTTCTGACATAAAACCTGTTAAAACTTCTGAGTTGGCTGTCCTGTGACACTTCAGCTGAGTCGCAAGAAGTTTCAATACCTTTGCCTTCACTGTCCTGCTTAGGACTCTCTTGGACTTTCTGAGTTGGCTACTTGACATTTGTATTCCAGTGTTTCTTGGAGGCTTCCCTCACCCTCCTTGAGCAATTACTCTGTTGCTCGTCAGATTTTTATAAAAGGTCACTGACTCAGTCGATGGACTTGCCAACTCTGCTCCTTCTCTCTACGTTCACTGACCATTATCTCCTCAGAATCATAACTGGTCTAACTGTTTAGGGGTAACGTTAACTCACTCCTAAAGTTCACTCTATGGAGGCGGGGTTAATCATCAGATCTCTTACACAGCCTCTCACTAAGTGAGTTATTTCCCCTTACGTTGTAATTTTTATCCCCTTGTGCTACTGCTCAGAGTAATTATAAACATTAGCTTTTTCGCTGCTGTTTTCCAGTATTCATCAGCTTCCTTCTTCCCTGGGCAGCATTAATGTTTCCTTTCATTGCTATTTCCTGTGTTGATTGGTGCTCGTGTATGTGGCTCTAAGCAGCTGAAGGAGACCAAAATCATTCCTGAGAGCTTCAAGAAACTGAGCGTTCAGGCAGCCTCCAGCCACTTCACACTTGTTTCTTCTTGTTTATAGTAGCTGTACTCAGAAATCCCTGGAGTACTTGCAGCCACAGGGACAAAACTTCTTTGTTGACTGAAGAAATGGGAGAATTGAGTTTTTAATGACTCTAGGGTGAAGTGGGGGGAAAAAGGAGAACTAGATAAAGAAAACCAAGTAGAATGAGCAAGGAGTAACAGCTTATTGTGGGCTTTCAGGTGGTGTTAGATGACAGTGACAGCATGGTCAGCATTATCTGCACTGACGGTTCCCAGCATGCAGAGTCTAGCAACATCCTCTCTTGTCTGAGCTCTATTGATGCAGAGCATGCCTTTGTATTGGTTCAGGAAGCGCTGGCAAGGAGGCGAGGAGCAACACAGGTGAGGATTTCTGCTTTTCACCCCTGGCCACAGGCTCAGCTGCTAATACCTCACTTAGCTTGAAACCTTTCCATTTACTTAGCCAGTTTAGCCAGTTTCTTTCTAGCCTTCCCACTCTTGGTACCATATTGCCTTGCCTGTCTCGCCAGCTCTGTGTTCTACTGCTTTTCTCTCCTTGATCTCCACTCCCTCATCACACACAGCTTTTGCCTTCAGGTGAGCTGTCTCTCTGCTTGCTTCTTCTTCCAGCTATCTGGAGCCATCTTCCCTGCTCCTTATTGCTTGTTTGTGCTCCTTCCCTGCCCATTCCTTGCAGGCCCTAAAAGAAGAGCTTTCTGCCAGGCAGGACTCTATCAGTTTCCTGCTGCACCAGCACAGACAGCAGGAAGAGAAGTGCAGGAAGCTGCAGCAAAGGCTTGAGCAACTGGAGGAGGAATGCAAGATGTCCAGCAGCCACCAGCAGCACCTCCAGTCTCTGGTAGAAGCACTCAGAAGGTGAGTGTTTCCTCCTCCTGTGTTCTAGAAGCAATCTGCTTCCAGTTCTGGGAGTTAGAAGTGTTATGGGCAAAGAACTCGCCTGCCCTACCACATGTATGGCTCTGGCACTTTATCATACTCCTGTCACTGCTTTCCATGCTCTCCTGTGAATCCTAAGGCTGTCCTGGAGTTTCAGAGCGATGTTGGAA
The DNA here is from genome assembly GCA_013401275.1 of Pandion haliaetus. Classification (NCBI taxonomy): domain Eukaryota; kingdom Metazoa; phylum Chordata; class Aves; order Accipitriformes; family Pandionidae; genus Pandion; species Pandion haliaetus. The sequence continues at coordinate 7,942 of VYZV01010799.1, forward strand.
GACAAGATGCCCGCCTGTCGACATGCTGCTTGTCTGAATTCTGTTCTTTGGGTGCCCTTTCCTAGCCACTGCTTTCCCACTTGAATGAAGGCAAAAGCCTGCCTTCCTTTCTTTTTCCCTCTTCAGTTACCTTGCGAGGGGAAGAGCAAGTTCTTCCTTACCATGCTCCCCACAGCTCCATCCTGGAATGATGAATATGGGATCCGTGACTCTTCAGGCCTCTTCCTTCTTCTAACTGAGCCTTGTCTCTGCAGTGACTGTGCACACCTTGAGAAAACCAGGGAAGAGCTACAGCAACAGCTTGAACTAATGGAGCAAGAAGCCTCACGTCTGCGTCAAAGTAACACTGAACTGCAGCTGAAGGAAGATTCAGCCCAGGGGGAAAAGGTGGAGCAGCAAGAGATGATGGAGAGAGCGTGTCATGACCGGGAGCTCCTGTGAGTGTTAAAGCCTTCTCTGGGCAGGGGTGAGCATTGCTGGGCTTTAGGAGGCCCACAGTAAAGAAATTAATTTTCTCATGCTCATCATTTGTAGCATAGAAAGGTGAAGAGAGCGCGTGGGCAGGTCTGGCTACCTACTGACATACAGCATAGCTGCCTCATTGTACTTTCTTTATGACCCTTTAAAAAAATCACTCCAAACCTGACCAGAGTAGTTGATGATGGACATAAGCTGAAACAAGAGAGATTCAGACTGGATTTAAGGAGAACAAAAAATTGAACCATGAAGTTAATCATGTGGCAGAACAGGTTGCTCAGAGAGGTGCTGCAGATTCCATCCCGGGAAATTGGGAAGACCTAACTGGATAGAGCCTTGAGCAACCAGGACTGATCCCATAGCTGACTCCAGCTGCTTTGAGCTGAAGATTGGGCTAGAGGCCTCCTGGGGTCCCTGCCAGCCTGAATCAGCTTGTGATCCTATGATTATTGGATTGGAAATTCATACACAGCTCCTCCCCAGATAGATTGCAGGCTCTCTCGTGGTTTCACTGCTGAAGGCAACAGTAATTGTGGGAATGAATATTAATCCAGAGTCAAAAAGTCGTGTTTTACCCAAAGAAGAACTTTGGGAAGGAGAGAGAGAACTAACAGGCAGGAAGCTGTTAAGTTGAGAGCACCTGAACTTTTTGGAAACTTTCTGTGATTTCTGGAAGCTTGTTTTACTTGCTCAATGACATATGTTTCACCTACAGCAATGACAAAGAGTGGTGCAGCTCTAGTCAGGAAATTCCAGCATTCTTTAGGTGTAAAGAGAAAGCTGTTGGAAATCATTCAAACTGCCATATCTGAGACATAGTATGTACTCTTGGTTTTGGAAAAGAATGTTTTTACATTAAAAACTTGTCTTGCCCCTTCTCATAGACTGAAGGACTTAGCTGCACTTGAAGGAAAACATTCACTGTTACAGAGTGAGTTGGCAGTTGTGAGAGAGACACTGGAGGAATCGCACCTTCAGAGGGATCTGCTGAAGCAAGAGAAGCATGAGCTTACCATGGCCCTGGAAAAGGTGTGGTCACTGTATTCCCAGCTAGCACTTGTGGGAGAGGGAGTTGTGATAGCAAGACCACCACAGATGCTGTTTCTGGCAGTAGAAGACGGGGAAAATGTTGTTCTGCTTCTTGGAAAATGGTGATCAGGCCACACAGGCTCTTTGGGGTAGTTAGTCCCCCCATGCTTATTGGGAGCGCTGAACTGGGAGTGTGTCAGAGACACACAGGGGATGTGGAGTTGCTGCTTGAAGTCAGGGATTTTCCTGCCTTTGTTGTCATGTTGCTCTTTTGTCTCTTCAGGCAGAGCACTCGGTGGCAGAGTTGACAGGGGCTCAGAATAAGCTGAGTGCCGAAATAGCCGATCTACGCATTGCAGCAGCAAACATGAGCAGTATCAATGAAGCTCTTGCATTGGATAAAGTGCAGCTGAACAAACTTGTGCTGCAGGTGAGCAGAGTTGTCAAAGATCTTTCCAGGTGTTTGTCTCCAGCTGCTGCTGCTTCTCAGGCTTCTTGCCTTCTGACAGTATGACTGACTGAATATGGAAACATTGTTCTTTTTTCTGTCCAAACCAAACGTCCTACAGAGTGAATCTTACTGTTGTTTTATTTTCTCTGGGCTTTTGTGATTGTAGCTGGAGCAAGAGAATGAAGTTCTGTCAGGTAAAGTGAATGAGATGGAGAGAGCAAAGATCTCTGACCAGGAGAAGCTGAACTTGTGTAGAAGAACAAATGAGGAGCTGAGTGCAGAGAAAGCTCACCTGGAGCAGCTGCTGAAGAAAGCAGAGGAGCAGGAGGAAGGGCTGCAGGTAGAGCTGAGGATGCTGGCAGAGCAGAAGGAAGAGACCCAAGAGAAACTCAGTCAGGTGAGACAAAAGACCTGGTGTTTCTGGGTGGGCATTTGGCTGCTTGGCTCACTGAAGCTGTATCTGTTGGATTTTGCAGTGTTTTTTGTCAAGGAGATACTTGGTAGTGCTGGAGGTCAGAAAGCTTTGTTTACTTCCTTTTGGAATGTGTTGATGGCTTGCAGAGCTGTTCTGCAATTCTCTGAGATGTCCTCTGCTTCTACAGCTTCCTTTAATCTACCTGTCTTTGTTGGCCTCTTTTTTGGCTTTTGGTAAGCTGCAGAGAGATGATTGTGTTGTCCATGAATCTGGGCGGGGCTACTACTCTCACATGTGGCAAAAGAAACAAAGTGCGTAGCTCTGAATCCTTTTTGTGAGGTAAAAAACCCTGGGGCTGCATGTTTCTATTTATGCACTTTTTTGAAGTCTGCAACTTTCCAAACTCCGCTTGTTGGAGCCTAGGGAGTGGGACAAAGCTGCAAGTCATTGTCTGCTGTCTTGTATTGCTAAGAATGGGAATGACATCTTGAAATTGTTTAAATTTTATTTTAAGATATACATGTAATGTTGTGGCTGGAAAGCTGCCCAGCGGAAAAGGACCTGGGGGTGCTGGTTGACAGTTGGCTAAATATGAGCCAGCAGTGTGCCCAGGTGGCCAAGGTGGCCAACAGCATCCTGGCCTGTATCAGAAATAGTGTGGCCAGCAGGAGCAGGGAAGTGATCGTCCCCCTGTACTTGGCACTGGTGATGCCGCACCTCAAATACTGTGTTCAGTTTTGGGCCCCTCACTACAAGACAGACATTGAGGTGCTTGAGCATGTCCAAAGAAGAGCAATGAAGCTGATGAAGGGTGTAGAGAAAAAAGTCTTATGAGGAGCGGCTGAGGGAACTGGGGTGGTTTAGCCTGGAGAAAAGGAGGCTGAGGGGAGACCTTATCTCTGTCTACAGCTACCTGAAAGGAGGTTGTAGCGTGGTGGGTGTTGGTCTCTTCTGTCAGGTGGCTGGTGATAGGATGAGAGGAAAGGGCCTCAGGTTGCACTAGGGGAGGTATAGATTGGATATTTGGAAATATTTCTTCGCTGAAAGGGTTATCAAACATTGGCACAGGCTACCCAGGGAAGTGGTGGAGACACCATCCCTGGAGGTATTTAAAAGATGTGTAGATGTGGTGCTTAGGGACATGGTTTAGTGGTGGACTTGGCAGTGTTAGGTTTATGGTTGGACTCGATGATCTTAAAGTTCTTTTCCAACCTGAATGATTCTGTGGTTCTATGAATTGTTAGATCTTCTTTAGGCTTTGAAGAAGATGAGAAATAGGTGATCATACAAGACTTTTCACTGGACTAATGGATTTTGGTACCCTGGAAAAAGAGCTTGGGAGAATTGTATCACTGGAGGAGACTAGGGAGTTTGCCATCGTTTAAATATCAGTCTCATCATGTACAATCTTGGGTATTAGGGGATAACTTGGAGAGAATTGTTTGTTTCTCATGGTCTGTTAGATAGTCTTAGTTTTGGAGTACGTGGTATATTTGGCAAATACCCAGCAGAGGTGTTATACTGAAGAAAAAAGCTAAAAAATCATGGTTAATCGTCAAGCTTGAATACCAGCAAGGTGTATTAGACAACTTCTTTGTGTAACACAAGTAAACAGTATTGTTGACATGAACTTACTGTACAAAGTCTACCATCTCTTTGGCCACACCAGCCAGACTTTCATAAATCATTAAATGACACTGCTCACCATGAGGACTGCTTCCCTGCCAAGAATCTCCTCATTGCATCCAACTGCTTTACATGCTGAAGCAGGTGACGCTTTGATCTTTTTTTTTCCTCTAGAAGGAGAAACCATGTGTATTTTCACTTTCTTCAATGAGCAAAGTTGCTTTTGCTCAACAGTTCCTGAAAATTTCTAGCACTGGAATAGATTCTGATAGAATTTTAGTTTGCAAGGTGGCAGTTCTGGAAGAGACAATATTTTTGCATGAAAACACGTAGTCTGTGGTGTATATATGTTTGTCGTGAAGGAGCTGTCTGGTCCCAGGCAACCCAGTAGGGCCTAACACTTTCAGGTTAACAGCCCCAGTGCCTTTTGGCAGCTAAGGGTATTAGTGCAGTATACAGCAGATGCTTTTAAACTTTCAGCCCAGAGTACAGGAGCTCTTTCTTCTCAAGCTGATTCAGAAGTGGCAGTGGCTGGCTCTGCACAGAACTCCAGAGAAAGGACTCTAACTGGTTTTTGTTCTGCTTTCAGGTTTACCACCAGCAGAAGTCAGCTAGCAGTGGTCTGGAGCAGTTGCGCCAGGAGTCCTTTCGCCAAGGGCATGCACTGGCCAAGGTGTCCAAGGAGAAGGAGTTGCTGGTACATGAGAAGGCTGCCCTAGAGGTGCGACTGGCAGCCACGGAGCGGGATAGACAAGGCCTTTCAGAGCAGCTGGCAGAGGCCAGGTAAAGGCAGGGAGGAGACCCTAGGCAGGACATCATTTAATGTCTGTAGTTATAAAGGTGGTAATCATTACATGAGGATTCATTGCATTCTGTGTGCTTTTCAGCTGTTTCCACCTTCCATGGACAGAAAATGGAAGAATCTTGAGAGTGAAAAAAAAAAGGTGTATCATGGTTTGAATGTTATTTTTCTGACAGCTAAAGCTAGCAAAGCTCTCTTGAGCCTTGGGCTCATTTTTATGCCTCCTTGCACATTCCTCTGTGAAGTCCAGAGCAAGCCAACATGGCTCTGAATTGAGTAATAATTAAACCATGCAGATGTTTACTGAAACCTGAAGCTTGTCTCTGGTTTTGGTTTCTTGTTCCGTGCATTTGAACATAGAGCTTTCCTTATCAAGTACTTTGGCATAGGTTCTTCAGAATTCAAGGGTATTACGTACGGACATTGTGAGTAGGATACTGCCATTTAGGGTGAAGCTAGAGGCTCATGCTGAAAATCTTAAGGGCCTACTCTTTCTAGGCTAACTCTTGTTCCCTGTGGTGCAGGACCTAGAGATGGTTACACCAGCAGCAGGGAAACCTCTTTTGAATTCTTGACAGTCTTTGGGGATTCTTGCCCATCACTGATGTTGGGTCCTGTACTCCTTACCACATTCTGTTCAGAGGCAGACGTCTTGGAGAGATTATACAGGGAAGGAACAAGATTCTGTGCTTCTGCTGTATCAGGTTTCTAAGATCAAATGTAAAAAGTTCTGCTTTTCCAAAAAAAAAAAAAAGTATTGAGACGTTTGTCCTCCTCTTAGTTGTTTATTAGAAGATTCCTGAACTTGCAGAGCTGTACAAATGATGTTTTAGAGATTGTCATGCTTCTTGACTTTTACACTTTACCCCTCCAGAGCATGTTGTTACCAAGGCTGGTAACACCATTTTGACTCAGTGTGTTTCTTGAGAGCTGCTGCGTCTGAGCTCCAGCTTCTCTTATTTGATGCAGCTGAATTATGTTTGGTCAATTATTGGGCTGTTACTAAATTATTAAATGTTCAGCTCCTTTTTTTTTTTTTTAAAAAAAAAAAGAAGGGATAAATTATTTTTTAAAAAAGAGATAAATTAGTTAGGAAGAACCTTTGGCAATAGATAACGAAAAATCAGCAACTATTCTTGCCAGATGTTGTTCTCAAGAGCCTGTTGTCACAGTTTTGAACTCTTACCTTTTCTGTTCTGTTTTAGAGACTGACTTCTCTTTATACTTAAAAAGGAGCATATTTACTTTGGACTGCCAGAGATTAGCATAATCAGAAATATGTGCTTGTTATTCATGAAGATTATATCCTCCATTGTCCATCAAAGCAGTGAAGTCCTTCTGTTGTGTGTTTTATTGTTGTACCACTCAGGTGCCCCTTTACCCTGAAGGATGTTAACCTGGTTGCATCCCTGTACTAGTGAGGCAGTGCTGTGTATTGTAGGAACCTGGCACACAGGATGCCATGTTGGATCAGGAAGGTAACTTCAGCTCCTGGTTCCAGAATCCTGTGCGTCATACGCAGCAGTTGGTTGAAGTCTATGGATGTAACACTTTGCCTCTGCAGTACTACAACTTCCATTTTAAAGAGCGGCAAGTCATTTGGGCTACTGCCTACTTAGTTAGCAACGCTTAGATAAAAGTAGCAAGTTTTTCTCTTGAACTTCCAACAGTTTAAACTGAAAGGCTACCTGTCTCTCCTTTCAGGTAGTCCTTGTTCAGATAAAATCTACTTCAGATTTCTTACAAATGCTGCTTACCAGCATGAGATTTTACGATATCGTCTGATATATTTCTTTAGTCCCTTTTAAATATAGGGAGTCTAGAAAATCACCTACCTATACCCACAGTACAAACAGCATCAAAAAGTCACGAGTCAGCCAGGGAGATAGTCTTACTCTGTGCCCCTGCAGAGCAACCTGGAAGTGCTGATGAGCAAAGGGCTGTGAGCAGAGGCTGGGCTTTTGCTTGCTGGCACAGACTTTGTGGGCACAGCTACCCATGTGTCATAGATCAGACAATAGTAATTTAAGATTTGGCTATGGAGATCAAATTCAGCTGGGCTTTCTGTGTTAAACTAGATCATAAGTAAAGCCTGGGCATTCCCTCAGAGGGGCCTGCATTGCTATTTTAAATGGCAGAAATATGCCTTCTGTATACAAGTTTCCATGCAACCCATTTTCCATACTCAGGGGTAGGAATCTTGAACCAGTTCTTACTGGACTAACTCCCTGTGTGTGTCAGAAGCAAGAAACTAATTTCTGTCCATATTTGCATCTTGTAGATCAGTGAAGGAGACCCTGGAATCCAGCCTGCTTGAGGCTCAGCAGCACTTATCTCAGCTGGAGATAGCCAGGAGTCAGCTTGAAATCCAACTTCACACAGTCAGGCAGGCCAAGGAGGTGATACAAGGTGAGAGCCGCATGTGCTTTGTTTCTGGTGATCCCCCTGCCTAGGGAGGATGGTATAAAAATAGCTCTCTGTCCGCAGTGCTTCTGAGGAGTGAAGGAGATGGGGGCAGATCCCTCCTACACTGAAATTCAAATGGCTTAAGGTCAGTAAAGTCAGAACCATTATTTGTGTAGACTCTGAATCTTGCCATTTGTCATGTTTGCAGGGGAAGTTAAGTGCCTTCAATGTGAGCTGGAAGCAGAGAGATCTCTCATGAAGCAGGAACGGGAAAACATGGCGCAACAGCTCTTGCAGACAGAGCAGCAGTATAACAATACCCTCAAACTTCGGGATACTGATCACGAAGTGGAAATAAACAAGCTCCTGCAAGACCTGGTAGGAAACAATATGCTTCTGAATTCTTCAAGCAAGCTTTGTGGGCTGGCTTTAGAAGAATAATAGCCTGAGCGTGAAATAGCAGCAAGCATCTGTCATAGGCCACACGTTGCTAGGCTCATACTTGAAGGCATGTGAAGACCCACAGGACTATGCTAGGACAGTAAATGCAAGCCACGGATTCCGTGTGGGCCTGAGACGACTTCAGCAGAAGGTTGGGTGGTCCCTACTCAAAGCATGGCAGCAAAGGGGTAGGATCTTACCAGAGTCCCTCCCCTCTACCATGAAGTAGGCTCCTAGCAATGCTGCCAACTGAGTCATGGAAACTTTGTTCCTTTCTTTCTGTCCTTTCACAGTTGACAGAGGTGTTATCGTTGGGCTTGAAGCATATGGAACAGGCCCCTTGTTCCTGGTACTTGAGTTTGTGGCCTGTCTTGTGACTAGGGCATCAGGGTACTGATCTCTTTCTCACCCTACAGTCCATCTGCATCTTTTCATTGATGAAAAGGGAGGTGAGCTTTGAAAATAGAAGCTCTGAGAATAGAGAGAAATCCTGAGGCGAGAGGTGCTAGGAAACAGGCAGCCATCTGGGAGGGGAAGGTAACATCTCCTTTTCTTAATAGTTGGACTCGATGATCTTAAAGGTCTTTTCCAACCTAAATGATTCTATGATTCTTCCACCTGCCGACCCTCCTTTTAAGTTCCTTGATAGGACATGATTTATGGAGAGCACAAAGCCACTACTGTGCACTGTTCAGGTGGGGGCTTGTGGGAAGGATGAAGCTTCACAATTTTTTTTGAGGAGCTTGGCTGGGACTTCATCTTGAAGCTTTTTCCTCCACTCATCAGGCAAGCGAGCGGGAGGGACACCATTCAGAACTGCAAGAGATGCTGGAGCAATGGGAAAAGGAGAAGGCAGAGACAGAAGGGGAGCACAAGAAGAAGCTGTTTGATATGAAGCAGAAAGTTGCTACCATGCAAGCTCAACAAGAAGAGGAACAAACAAGAGTGGAAAATGCCAAGCAAGAGGTAAAGACTGTGAAAGGAGAATTGGTGTGTTTTTTTGCAAGGCTAGAGCTGTGGGAGGTGGCTGGGTATCGGGCTGTGAGGACTATGCCTTACATGTTTTCTACATTGAATTTGGTGAGGTGAAAGGTGAGCAGGGCTATCTTTGGGACTAGGAATGAGACCTCTCATAGGAAGCCAGGCAGAAATGTCACCTTTCATTTTAGATGTTTGTGCTGCTATTGTGTTCTGCTTTTTTAAAGACTTATCTCAGAGTATCTACCCAGTTCTCTGAATGGTCCTCTTTTGATATTTACTGATACATGAGTTTGTAGGACTGAATCTCCACAAGGATGGGGTTTTTGTCTGGGGGGGAAAGGGGGGTGTGGCAGGATTGTTGACAAAAGAAAAGTCTTTAAAAAGGCTCCTCTGAAATATTTGTGAGCAGTAAACCAGAGGTGCCTTCTGGGCTGTGTTTTAAGTCACTTGCTGGTAAGCTATTCTGTGTCCAGATCTCCTGTGCCGAAGCAACCCTGTCATACACTGAGAGTCCTCCTTGTGTCCTACCCAAAGTCCTCTTTATGCAGACTGCCTAGGGACAGCAGTACCCCCGACTGTGTCTAGAGTTACTGAAGTGACAGGGCAGTGCTCAGAGATGACAGTGTGTCCCTGTAATGTCAGTACTTTACCAAAGTGTGCTGAATACCTTAAAACTGAAGTAATTTTCATCAAACCTTACTTAGAATACATGAGTTTTCTGAAGGAGCTGCTAGCTTCAGCCCTCTGGCAGCCTTGTGTTTTCTCTACTGCCAAGTAGGTGCAAAAGTTGCTAGACAAACAGGACATAGCAGAAGATGAGGGATAGCCTCACCAGCAAAGTGAGACACTTGAGAAATGACACACGTTTTCCTGTTGGACGACCAAGAGTTTGTTGGAGATTCAATCACAGATGGACTGTGGATGGACCATGTTTATACTGCCAATCTCACTTAGGAAGCTGTGTTTCCAAGCAGGCAGATAATGACCTAGGAGACCAGCAGCATAGTGCTTTGAGAATGCGTTAGCCCGCCAGTCTTTGAGCCTTGCCACACAAATTCTGTATGGGAAGTTTAAACACGTCTTCTCTTTATTTCTGTGCAGGTCCTGCTAGAAAAGGAGAGCGAGAAGGATGCTTTATTAGAGACACTACTCCAAACTCAGGGAGAGTTAAGAGAAGCCTGCCAGCAGCTCGAGCAGCTCAGGCATGAGGTGAAAGAGCAGCAAGAGAATGGGCAGGTAAGTCTGACTAGTAGGATAGGCTGAAAGAACAGGCAGCTGGCAATTGGCTGTAAGCTGAGAGAGGCTGAGAGAGCCAGGTAACAGAGTGAAGAGCAGTAACAAGGACATAAAACACAAGTCCTGGGACTGAGGAGGCAAGGACCGTTGCAGGCACTGAAAGGACAGAGCCTGGTAAGCTCCAGAGATCAGTAACAGGAAGGAAGGGTTACAATGGAAGCAGAGCTGGGTAGAAAAGCAGAAAGAAGTGGCTGAATGAATGTGATTTTGAGACAGAAAGAGGAAAAAGCTGAACCTGATGGCAGGTCCCAGTAACTTGTTCCCCATTTGTGTTTACAGAACATCACAGAAAAGCTGCAAGCAGAGCTGCAGGAAACTCAGGGTAAGATCAAGACAGTGGAGAAGAGGCACAAGGAAGAAATCAAAACCCTCAAAGAGGAAATGAATATCCTTCTTCAGCAGAGGGATGCTCTACAAAAACAGGTGACTGAGACAGCAATAAGATACTCCAGTCATCAAACAGGTGGTCTCTCCCCTTCTTGCCTTTCCATTGCAGTGCAGGCTGAAGGGGTAGTCCCTCTGACTGCCATCATACTGTGGTCTCCATGTCAGCTGGTCTGAAGGAGGCTTACTGGTCAGCTGAATCTCAGCTGCTGCCCTGCACATAAGGGCTAGTCCTTTTGCCTTTGTGCCAGCAATCATCAGAATGGATTTCTGCTGGCCTGTTACTGCTAGCCTTGTTTTTTAAGGTGGTTTTTCAGATTAACATGGTGACCCACTTAGATTTTTTTTTTAAACAAGTTGCTGTGTCCATTGTGAATCTGGTACTCTCGTAATAGGGTAAAATTTAAAGTTGTTCTTTCCCTTTCCTCGCAGTATATGATATGGCTGACAGTGACAAGCTGTAGTCTTTGACTGCTTTGTTATGTTTACTTGAGGTGGAAGAGTTGACATCTGAGCTATCAGCCTCTGAAGAGTCCCAGCAAGTGATTGGCCGCAAAGCTCAGCAAGATCTGAGTGAGGCTCAGGAACTGTCAAGGCAGAAGGTGCTGGAGGTTGTGCACCTCCAGAAGATCCTGGAGGAGAAGAGGAGTCAATGGGAGGAGGTAGAACATCAGAACAAAGAGCTGCAATTGCGTCTGCAGTCATTGGAGGGGGAAAGGAGTCGATGGGAAGAAGTGGAGCGTCGCAACACAGAATTTCAGGCTTTGTTGAAGGTCCTAGAAGGTGAAAAAGACAGGTAAATGAAAGCCTGTAAGACTCTCCTTTCTGTGTAACGGATTCCTTCTTTCAGATCTTTGCATATAGAAATAGCTCTGGCAGTATTTCCTAAAAAGCAGAGTTCTGAACTATCCATGCAGATGTGTTTCATTTTCTTTTCTTTTAATCCTTCAGTTACAGTTTTTCTGAAGACAATGGCTTTTGGAGTAGTCCTTTCCTTAAAAGGATGTGTTCATTTGTTAGCTTGGCATGTTAATACTTTTAAAAGAAACTTTCAGGGGTTTCAAACCTGAAACACACCAAAGGAGGCAGGACAAGCTACAGTATGATGAGATAGGTAAATCCATCATCTCCACCTTGGGTCCAGTAAACTTTAAACATTTGGGATCTGTATCGGTCTTCCATCCCGATACCTTTGGTTGGCAGAAGCCATCTTAAAACTGTGATTTTGAACTAAGCCAGATTCCCCTCTGAGGCACCCAAGAAACAAGAATGTTTCCTATTGCTATCTGTTTCCTCCTTCCTCAAAAAATCCCAGCAGGTGTCTCGAGGGGCTCGACCAGGGTCCCTGCCAGCCCCAGCAGTTACAGATGTTACTGACTGTCCAAGAAATGCAAGAAAGAAGAGAAAGGGTAGGTATGCTACTTCACCTTGTAAAGTCCTGCCAGTCTTCAATGCTTAACTTCACTGACGAAAAGAAATAAAAGGCAGTGCACTCTCGCTTGCCCTGTGAGGGATCTTGCATCTTATATAAAGATATGAGTATTTCCTCTAAGCCTCCATTACCACTTCTGGTATCGGCCTTCATTTCTCTAGCTGAAAGTAATATGGGTGCTGGCAAGTCTTACGAAGCTCCCCAGAGATCACCTTGATGTCATTTGCTGCTGTTCCTACCAGGACATACAAGCTAAGAGAAGAAAATATGTCTTCATTATTGACAAAAGCTCTCCCTTGGAGTCTCATTGGTCAAAAGAAAAATTTTCCTTTCTTAATGTCTTCATTTCAAGACTTTGTGATGTTCATATTCACATTCCCATCTCAAAAAAGATTGCATATTTAGCCAGTAGTTCACCTTTCTCTGTGGAAAAAAGTTTAGTGGGCACATGCTTGGGTGTGACTGCCAGCCTGGCTTCGGTCTGAACAAGCAGCTTAGTTGTTTAGACAAACCTCAGCAGAGAAAGCAAGTTTCCCCTTGGTGGTGGAAGTGCTAAGAGTTTATTAAACATTACACCATGCAGTAATGAGTTGCATGCTCTCTCTTTCAGGCTGACTCTGTCTCTGGAAGAGAAGGAACTAAGTGTCAGAACCCTGGAAGAAAACAACCTTGCTCAGCACAACAAAGTGTCTCAGCTTCTTTCTGCTATTCACCAGGCCCAGCAGCTCCATTCAGACCACAGAAGAGAAATACAAGAGCTCAACAACCAGGTGACCTATGCACTAGCATCCTCTTCTCCAGGGACATAGAATAGCACCTTCAGCTTGCAGGCCCCAACTTGTTTCCCCTCCCGACAACATGCACTCCTTCTGTATTCTGCCCAAAGACTTTGCACATTGAGGTCAAGGCTGGATCTGCTATGTTCTGCCTGTGTTTTCCCATATTTTCTCATGGTTCGCGGCATTAAATCTCTGAGGAGAAACAGAAGACTCTCTGGAGCTTCTCAGTATCTCTGTTACAAGTGTTGTCTGAGATGGTGTTTCTACCTCTGTTGGGCACTGAAGAATCTGGTGAAACAGAAGTGGTTATTGCAGTTTGTGGAAGGCACTTCCATCTCAGGCAGTTCCTCTGGCATTTTGGAGATGCACCACGAAGGATGCCGATTGTCTCCTGTTTACTTCTACTCCTAAGCCTCCCTGGCAGACCTGCTCTCCATGCCGGGATGCTTGATCTGTCACCTCACCCTGCCAGCCACCCACTCTCACCCTCACACACACGCACATGTGCGCGCACACACACACAGAACTTCATTTCTGAGGTTGGAAAGCATGAAAGCGTGACAGTTCAACCATTCCTTTGGGGATGGGGAAACTTACTTTTGGCCTTTTAGCTTCCGGATACCTGTTTCTAGCTTATTTTTCTCAGTTTGAATCCTTGGTTTTGTGCCTTCTGTTTCCAGTGTGGTTTTTTGCTTGAAGTAATCTCTTCTTCATTCCTTCCTCTACTTCCTGCTCTGCTGCCTCAGTAGCAGCCATGTCCCTGAGGCTCTGTGCATCTGTGTTATAGATACAGTCACTGCAGGAAGTAGTGCTGGAGAAGGAGGCTGGCCTGGCAACTCGAGAGAAGCAGCTGCTACAGGATCTGGAGGAGTCCCGAGCAGGCGAACAGTGCCTGAGGGACTCTTTGCACGTGCTGGAGGCTGAGATATCTGAGCTGCGTTTGAGGCTTTGTAGCGCAGAGAACAGAGCAAAGGCATTGGCCACAGAGTGTCAGCAGGCTAACAGTGCCCACTGTGAAGCCCGATCCCAGCTGGACAAGCTGCACTTGGTTCTCCAGCGCACAATCTGTGACAGCAGAGACTTAGTCACTTGGAGTTCAGGCAAGTTGTGGGAGGCGGGGTTAACAAGTCTATAGAGCACATATAGGAGAGCAGATGGAGGGAGGGGTGGTTCTTTGTAATCCTGCTATGATAAGACTCATCCTTTCAATTTAGGCTGACTCAAGCCTTGGGAGGTCTTGAAAGCCTGACATCCTTGCAGAGAGACAAGTCCATGTTTGTATGTGCAGAAATGACTAGCATCAAAATGAAATGGGCCCAAGTCATAGGGCGTGTGCATTCTTCCTTGGGGCAGCACTGACATTAGTGGTCGTCAAAATAATGTTAGCCTGTGACACATGTCTTGCTGTAATGTGAGCTCTAGGATGATGTCAAAGGCACTGCCACCTTCTCTTGTGTATAAAGAGGCCTTGTTTGTTGGACACCCTTCCATTAAAGCTTGAAACAGAATGGCTTCTCTCTTCAGAACAGGGTCGTGTCTGGGGCCTAACTGTTTCTCAGGCCAGGGACCTCCCTGCAGAGCTCACAGTGGACAGAGTGGCAGCAGCCCTACAAGACCTGTGTCAGCACCTGAAGCAGACTCAGCAAGATCTGGTAATGTGTGTCTAGTGCACCCAGAAATCCTGTCCCTTTGCTGGACTGAACTGACAAGCTGAGTGCCAGAGCCAGAATGGGTGTAAATACTTGTAGGCTGGATTGGCTTGCTGCCATGGGGAGAAAGGGGAATCGTGATCACATCTACCATTACTGTCCAACTGCCCCCTCACACCTTGGCTATTTTTGCCTTAGTGTTTTTACCTCTTTGTCTCCTGCTAGTAGTGGCTCTGTGAGGTGATACTTGTCTTCTTACCTCTTCCAGAATGATGCGAGGAAGAAGATACAGGACTTGGAGCTGGAGCTGAGCAAGAGGCAAGCTGAGAGAGACCATTTCAGTGCCCACAATCAAGAGCTGCAGAAACAGTTGGCTCAAAGCCAGGAAGGTACAGCTCCTTTCTGACCCACTGACCCCGTCCTGTCTCACCAGCGGGGATCTCTGATACCATGCAGAGAAAAAGTGCAGTGCCCAGAGATGGGAAGAGGAGAAGAACAACAAGCATGAGACATATCTATAGAACTACCAGTCAAAGCTTTTCATAGAGAAAGATCCAGTGGCTGGCAGTGCATCTAGCTGTGTTACTGGTGGTAATGTGTAGAGGTGGTGCCTTTCAGGTCACACGTCATTGCTAAGTAGGTGTAGCTTAATGCCTCACAGCATCCTTCTCCGTATGCTCTTTAAAAGCACCAGCTTGCAAAAAGCCTTGTCTTTATGGACTTCTTTTTCCTCTTATGTGGCAGATTGACAGAGCATTAGTTCAGTGTTAAGCTCCTGTGTTATTGCATCCTTTCTTCTGCTGCTTTTCCTAGTTCTCTGGTACCTAGTGCTTCTGCATCATCCTTCTTACCTGTTTTGTTGCCGATACTGTTCTGGTGTCTGAGCCCACAGCCATAGCAAACACAATTTCTTACTTCCCTAGCTATGTCTTACACCTTTGGTAACATGTTCACGTTGGGTTTTTCTATCCACTGTTCTTCACATGTAATTAGTCACCTCTTCTTCTAATCTCCAGGCCATCCCAGAGCCTGCAGGGCTATTGGTCTCTCTATATCATAGCTGGGCAGACATCCCTGCTGCTTTCTCTGTCATTGTTTTCCCACTCTCCGCATCAGAATTGCTTTTAAATCTCATTGTCTTGTTTTCCTTGTCTCAGACTACAGGAACAGGGAAGTGTGGGCATTGCTCATTGCCTCCCCCACAGGCTGTCACCTGCTCATTTAGTGCCTTTACTTGTTCAGTATTTCTTCGTGTTCCCTCTCTGAGATGGAACTGCTGATCATTTTTCATACTCTTTACAGGAGAGTTTTCCAGTCCTTAGTTCATCACTTCTTCTGTAGTTTTTACTACATACGTCACATATGATAACAGCTTATATACTTGAAATTCTGCCATTGGATGGATTCTGCTTGTCCCACTAGTCAGTTCTTTCTCTCTTTAGTTCCCGTCTATTAGTTTAATCTATTATTTTAGTTTTAGTTCCTGTCTATCGGTAGTCCTTCTTGCTTCGGGTCTTGGTACTGGTGTGATGCTCAGTTGTTCTTGCCTTGCTGTTGTCCTAGTATCACTGAATATTTCCTTTCTACTTTTTTCTGCCAGTCCACAACGTATTCCCCTAGCATTCTTTTGGACAAATGCCAAAGTGCATCTTCAAGCACAACAATGATATTTATTTTTTTTTCTAATGTCTCTCAAGTCTTCCTGGTCAATTAACTGTGTCTTACTCAGTCTTCACTTTTGCTGCTTCTTCCTTTTCCTTTAGGACATTAGATCTGACTCTCACCTACTGTCTTTGTCCTTGTTTCATCGATGTTGGCTTTACCTGCTTCTAACATCGTGGGTGGCCTTAGCCCTGGCCTTTCAACAAGCAGAAAAGAAAACACATTTTCATATTCTTCTGAACCTTGCTGCTTCTTTTTTTTTCTCTGCCTGGAAGTTTCCTTTATTTATGTCTGCTTTGAACGCCCTTGGACTCAGGGCCTGGAAGACACAGACAGGCAGATAAGGAAATTATGTTTTCTCTGGAGGGTGCAAATCAGTTTGGTTTTGCTTTGCTTTTCATATTTTCCTTCACCTTTACTGCTGTAGAGACACAGATGGCAGAACACAAGAACAACTCTCTACAAGCTGCTTTGCAGGAAGAGGCCACTGCTCTAAAGGAGGAGGCTATGACTTTACATCAAGAGGTGGCGTCTTTGGAAAGGAAACTCGAGAGCACTGAGAAGCAAAGAAAGGATGTCCTGGTGAGGCTGGCAGATGCCGTTAAATATTTTTTGATCTTCTGTTAATAATTCTAGGGAGCAGCTTTTTATAGCCGAGAGCTGGTTTTGGGTGGTCTTCTACAGGTTCAGTCCAAATCTGAGAAAATACAGAGTACGCAAATGCTGACCAAGTTCCCGTCATTTTCCCCTTCCTTCCACTCATCATTCCTTGTTACCCAGACTTTTGGTTCATGCACCTGAATTAGCAGGGTTATCACCTTGGGTAAGAAAAGACAGTCCAGAAAGGAGAGATTGTTAAGATGACCAATATCGCTGACTATGTGGAGAGACCACAGACCACTACAAGAGCAGAAGAACCACGGTGGTTTTTTGGTTTAAGTTTTCCAGTTGTGTTCTTCTGAGTAAGTAGGAAAAGATGCCTAAACTTGTATAAAACTCAGTTATGATTCAGGGTGTTTATTTTCCTCAATTCTGAAGATTTCTGCCCTCAAAGCTTTAGTCAAAGTAATTTTCAAACTTGTCTCTATTTACATTGCATGGTTTGGGCAATTATTTGTGTCCAAATCCACGTTTAGATTTCTAAATATCTCGATCTGGAAAAAGGTGAGAAGACAAAGTTTGCTAATAGTAGAAAGCTGTTCAACATTGCCCATCTGAGAGCAGACAGTGGGGAAAAAAAACAGAGAAATTTGAGAACCAAAACTGCTGATCCAGATAATATGTATGCCTGCAAGGGGAAAACTAGTCCTGATTTCAAACACAGAATGAAAGGCTGTGATCTGACCATTACTCCTTCAAGAGAGTGCAGTGGTGTTCTAGAGGATGGTACCGTGAAAACTCTACACAGTGGAGGTCCAAAAAAAAACCCCCAAACCTGGGAAATCAAATGTTGGGGTTGTTCTCTCTTCCTTTCCTCCCTAATAGAGAGAACATCATCATGCCACTGCCTAAATTATGGTTAGTCTGGACTTTAAATCCTGGCTGCAGCTCTGGCAGCTCCTCCCCAAAAGAACACACTAGAGCTAGGAGAGGTTCAGAGAAGGGCAAAAAGGAAGATGAGAGCTGGCCGAGTAAGTGTTGTGGTTTAACCCCAGCCAGCAACTAAGCACCACGCAGCCACTCATTCACTTCCTGCCCACCCAGTGGGATGGGGGAGGGAATTGGGGAAAAAAAAACCTCATGGGTTAAGATAAAACAGTTTAATAGAACAGAAAAGAAGAAACTAATAATGATAATGGTAACACTAATAAAATGACAATAGTAATAATAAAAGGGTTGGAATATGCAAGTGATGCACAATGCGATTGCTCACCACCTGCCGACCGACACCCTGTTAGTCCCTGAGCGGTGATCCCCCCCAGTTTATATACTAGATATGACGTCACATGGTATGAAATACCCCGTTGGCCACTTTGGGTCAGCTGCCCTGGCTGTGTCCCCTCCCAACTTCTTGTGCCCCTCCAGCCTTCCTGCTGCCTGGGCATGAGAGGCTGAAAAATCCTTGACTTTAGACTAAACATTAGTTAGCAACAACTGAAAACATCAATGTGTGATGAACGTTCTTCCCACACCAAACTCAAAAACGTAGCACTGTACTAGCCAGTAGGAAGACAATTAACTCTATCCCAGCCAAAACCAGGACAGTAAGCTGGGAAAGATGCAACCTGAAGGGTGGTGCGGGAAAGGTCTGCAACATCCTGAGAGGCAGGGAGAGAGGGAGTAGCAGTTGTTCACTCTTTTCCAACAGATGAACAAGAGCCATCTGATGAAGTGAGAGCCACACTGCAAGAAAATGACAGCAGGTGGTATACTTACAGCACAGCAGACCTGTTGAACTCCTTGACAAAAGGTGTAATAAATAGAGCATATCTATATGGGGTCAGGAGGAGACTCTGAAAGTTCTCACAAGTCGGAACAGTGCTGGGGTTGGGGAGGGGAGGGGAGGTATTATGTAAGTCTACCGCACTCTTAGGCTTTCTTCCCTGAGTATGCACTTATAGGCACGGTTACATACAGGATACTAGCCTAGATATTTGAGCCAGTGCAGCTGTTCTTACATGATCAGTATTTTCCCACTTCTCCATTTACAATGACTCCAAAAATCAGTTACGGACAGAGTTTGATAAATACATTACAGTCCTCAAATCTTTTTGAGTGACAGAGAAAATTTACATCAAACAGGAAACCAATTGAAGAGCTTGAATCTTCTACTAAAAGCTCAAACTTCAGCCCCTGACTGCCACTGGAGCAGGAGTTCAAATCTGCTATGAAAACCAAACATACATAGATGGAATTATTGAATCTTTTCCTTCCTGTTTTGCAGCATGAATGGGACAGACTGCAAGCACTTAAAGAAAAACTGGTATGGGAGATAAAACTTCTTCAGGAATCAGTCACAGTCTCCGAAGCCCGAGCAAATACAGCAACAGATATGAATCACTCCCTTGAACAAGAACTCCAAACTACACTGTCTGTCTTAAAAATTAAAAATGAGGAAGTGGAAACGCAGTGGGAGAAAATCCAGATGCTCCAGAAAGAGGCAGCACAGGGAAAAGCTTTGCAGGAGACTCTCACTCATATGACTGCCATCCTGTCAGAGAGGGAGGGAGAGATTAAGTTGTACCAGGAACAGATGAGAATGCTGGAAAACCAGAAAGAAATGCATAACTCTACTCTAAATGGGGTTATCAAGGACATAACAGAGAAAAAACAGAAAGTTGAATCCCAGCAAGAGCAGATACGGGAGCTGGAGAAGCAGGGAGAAATGCTGAAGACTGCTGTCAGCAGGGTGACCAAAGATCTGGAAGAGAGGGACCAGGAGATCAGATCCCAGCAAGAACTGATACGGGAGCTGGAGAAGCAGCAGGAAATGCAGAGGACTGCAGCGAGCAGGATGAGCGAAGAGCTGGAGGAGAGGGACCAGGAGATCATATCCCAGCAGGAACAGATACGGGAGCTGGAGAAGCAGCAGGAAATACAGAGGACTGCAGCGAGCAAGATGAGTGAAGAGCTGGAAGAGAGGGACCAGGAGATCAGATCCCAGCAAGAACTGATACGGGAGCTGGAGAAGCAGCGAGAAATACAGAGGACTGCAGTGAGCAGGATGAGCGAAGATCTGGAGGAGAGGGACCAGGAGATCGGATCCCAGCAGGAACAGATACGGGAGCTGGAGAAGCAGCAGGAAATGCAGAGGGCTGCGGTGAGCAAGATGAGCGAAGAGCTGGAGGAGAGGGACCAGGAGATCATATCCCAGCAGGAACAGATACGGGAGCTGGAGAAGCAGCGAGAAATACAGAGGACTGCAGTGAGCAGGATGAGCGAAGAGCTGGAAGAGAGGGACCAGGAGATCGGATCCCAGCAGGAACAGATACGGGAGCTGGAGAAGCAGCGAGAAATACAGAGGACTGCAGTGAGCAGGATGAGCGAAGATCTGGAGGAGAGGGACCAGGAGATTGGATCCCAGCAGGAACAGATACGGGAGCTGGAGAAGCAGCAGGAAATGCAGAGGGCTGCGGTGAGCAGGATGAGTGAAGAGCTGGAGGAGAGGGACCAGGAGATCATATCCCAGCAGGAACAGATTCGGGAGCTGGAGAAGCAGCGAGAAGTGCAGAGGGCTGCTATAAACAAGATGAGCAAAGAGGTGGAAGAGAGGGATCAGGAGATCAAATTCCAGGAGTGGAAAATAATGATTCTAGAACAACACGGTACATCACAAGTCAGAAATCTGCAGGTGGATATTGATCATATGAAGGGAAACTTGAAGGAGAAAAACTTGGAGCTTATGTCTCTGACTCAGCAGATCCAAGAACTGGAAAAGGAGAGAGAACAGGTGAAATCTCTGCACGCAAGCCTTGAACACCTGAGGGCAGTTCTTAAGGACAGAGAGAGTGAGTGTGATTCTCAAAGGGATCAGCTCAGACTCTTGCAGCAGCACAAGGAACAGCAAGAGGGCTACCTGCAAGAGCTTCGTGGTAAAGTAGAAAAGATGACCCTTTCTTTATCTAAAAAAGATCAAGAGCTTGAGTCACAACAAAAGCAAATCTGGGAAGCTGAAGAAGTCATGAAAATGCAGTTAAGGAGTGTCCATGACCAACTGGAGCAGACCTTAGAAACCTTAAAAGAAAAGGACAAACTCCTAGACATCCAGAAGCAACAAACACAGAACTATGAGGAAAAAACAGATGTCTTGCACAGAGACTTAGAATACACTAAGGAAATACTGAAAGAAAAGGATTTAATGATTGAATCTCAGAAGGAATTGATTGAGACCTTCCAAAAACAAGAGCAAGACTCTGAACAGCAGAAGGAAATCCTGCAGCATCTTAAAGTGGCACTAAAGGAAAAAGAACAAGAAATTGTATGCCTCAAAAAGCAATGTGAGGCATGCAAAGAAAAGGAGGAAAAACATGAAGGTGAGCAAACAAATCTCCAAGCAACAAAACTGACTCTGAAAGAAAGAGAAAAAAAGATAGAGGTTCTGGAGGAGGCTGTCTCTAAGCTTCAACAGCAAAAGGAGGAGGCAGCGATGCAGACTAAAGCTATACAGCACAAACTAGAATACGCTGAATCTTCTCTAGAAGCGAGAGATCAAGAGATAGTGTCTTTGCAAGAGCATGTCCAGAACCTTCGAGAGCAGAAGGAGTTAGAAGGCAAGCAGGCCAAGAGTCTAGAGCAGGATCTAGAGGAAATGAGCCAAATAGTGAAGAAGAACCGTTTGGAATTCCTCAGGCAGACAGAGCAAATGAACATGTTTCGGCTTCGTGAAGAAAGCATGAAAGTAGCACTAACATCATGCCAGCAGCAAGTGAATCTGCTTGAGGAAGCGGTGAGGAAGAGAGATGAAGACAATGAAAGTCTTACACAAAAACTTCAGCACCAAGAAGAAGAACTGAAGACTTTGCAGAATCTCCAGCTTAGGCTAACCAAGAAGAATGAAGAGGTAACACACCACAGAGAGCAAGAGAAGCTCCTAGAAGAAGCCTTGCATGAGAAGGAACAAGAGACCAAGGCTCCAGGTGAACTAAAAGAGTTAGAAGAAGAAATAAGAGCTCTTCGGGAAGATCTCCAGCATGTTCAGCGGACTCTGACAATGAAGGATGAAGAGATCAAGAACCAGAGAGACAGAGTTAGGTATTTAGAGAAGACTCTAACAGGGAGGGAACAAGAGCTTAGGAGGCAGAGTGAACTCTTGAAACAAATAACATCAGCTTTGCGATGGAAGGATGGAGGAGAGACCCTAAAGAAACAAATCCAGAAACTCCAGAAATGGGAAGAAGAGGAAGCAGAGAAGAGGAGAGTTCTCCAGGAGAGAGACCATCTCTTGAAAAGGCAAAAGGAGCTAACCCAACAACTGGAAGATGAGAGGAAAGCAAAGGGGGAAGAATTGGAGTGTGTGGCTGCTATTTTGAAACAGAGTGAAAGCAAAGAAATTGAATGGAGAGAGAAGGCAGATGCACTGACTCTTGCCCTTACCAAGAGTGAAATGGCCAGTGGGACTCTGAGGGAAGAAATAGCCATCCTGCGGAGTATGGTTTCAGAGAGGGACACGGACCGGTTTCATCATCAGGTAGGCAGTGTGATTGATCATCAGTCAACTAAGTCTATCAAGGATTCTAAGGATCTTTCCCAGAAAGATACGGGAATTATATGACCTGCTTGGCCAAAGAAACCATGATTGCAGCCAGCAGGCTTGCCTGTCTGTATAGCTCCGGCCAGAGACCATTCACCTGCTAGAATGTTTTTTGTCAACCCCTGAACTACTGAAAGAACTACAGAGCTTGCCATTAGAATTAAGTCCGGAAGTTGGGGTGGGTAATTTGTTCTCTCCTGTCTAGGCAAGCTTAGCCAACATGTCGTGGTTAGGGTTTGGCATGGAAAGGAAAGAGCACAGTTGACCAGACTAATGTACTAATATTTTTAGTAGAATTTTGTAATGATGGCTGAACGGCAGCTACACTGACGGTGCTTAGAGGGTGCTTTCAGAGATGTAGATTTCTGAGGCACAGCTTTTCCAGTGTATTAAAAGAATGGAATTTGTACCATTGCCTAATCAGGTTAAAGGCTTCGTTGTGCCTACATCCAGGATGTACTTGTGCTGCCGTCCAAAAAGCGTGAAGGCAAATTTGTGTGGATTTCTCCAAGGTGATCTGACTCAGGTACTGCTACTGGAACAGCTACAACAGCCTGTGCTGCAAACTTGCCTGGGCCTCTGGCAGTACTTTTAGCGTTACATTAGTATACAGGCATATAAAAAATGCTTCTAATAAAATACTATATTTATGAATAACTTGAGAAATATTACTACCAGCCTGACCAGGATGATGACAGGTATTGTGAGCTGTTGATGGGCAGCAGATAAGTGACAAGGGCAGGAAACATGAAAACAATGGGAGATTTCAGTTGCATCCGTAAAGATCGAGTATGCAACAGCATTAGATCAGGTAATGCAGTTGCATCCATATGGATCGGTATAGTTCTGATATAAAGACTACATTTATAGATGCTGTCAGAGATTGCGTCAAGGAGCAGTTCATCAAGAAACCTATGAGAGGGGAGGTGGCTCTTGACCAGGTTCAGAGCAATGCACAGCGCTTGGTTGATAATGTGGTTTTTTTTCAAAGAGCAGTTCTGTAATGATGATGTAACAGGTACAGGGAATAGAGAACAAAACCACAGTATTTTATCACTGCAGAAATACATGCTTCACCCGCGTCTTGTATATTGTTTGGTTGTCCAATGACAGAGAGTAGAACTATAGACAGGAGAATGAATATACAGTGAAGGTCAAAGAGGATGACCAAAGATGTTAAAAAGCTTCCCTAAGAGGAATATGTAATGTGGAAGTCTTCATGATGGACAAGAAATGGCTGAGAGAGGGAGCTGAAAATACTACAGACCTCTGTAAAACCATTAGGTGGCTGAACAGGAAATGAATGTTTCCAGTCTCACTCAAAACCAGAATGGGGGGCACTGAGCAAAACTAGCAGGAAGCATGTCCAGAACAAACAACTCTGTTTCTCCAAGGTGATATGGAGGAGGGCCCCTAGGAAGAGAGTATTGTTTTGGCCTGTCGACCAGGAAAAGAAGGGACTTAGCACCATCCACTCCTGAGTCTGGTCACTCTCCCTGACAAGTTGATTCTGGCCCTCCTAATCTTTATGGGGCACCAGCTCACATAATCTCTTTGTATACCCAGCAGGCTATTGCAGAAGAGGAGCAGCTATCATGGCTCTCAGAGAAGAGACTCCTGTCACAGCAGCTGGAATGTCTGCAGCGAGTAGTTGCA
This sequence comes from Pandion haliaetus, assembly GCA_013401275.1. Taxonomy (NCBI): domain Eukaryota; kingdom Metazoa; phylum Chordata; class Aves; order Accipitriformes; family Pandionidae; genus Pandion; species Pandion haliaetus. The sequence goes on from VYZV01010799.1 coordinate 31,618, forward strand.
AGGCTGGAACATGAGAAGACTGAGCTGAAGCAACTCAATGCTGAGCTCAGGAGGACTCTCGAGCAGGTAAAACAGGCTTTCACCGCCTCTGCAAAGCCTCATGGTCCTCCGGATCACACCACATTTCCACAGACAGCACTTTGGAGTCCTCTGCTTGTTTCCTTCCCTCTCCCTCTTTCCCCTGTGGACACACACTTTTGTATTTTCTCTCTCTTCTGGCACCCTATTGCCTTTGCAAATGCACATTAACTCCAGTACCACCCTTCTTGCCCCAGTGTCCTCATACACACCCATTTGACTCTCTTGTGTCAGGAACTGTTTCCTCTTCCTCTTTCTCTTCCATGGTCTACTTCGAGTGCTTTTTGCCCCCAACGTTCTCTGGTGCAATTAACAGCCTCTGAGCAGACATCTCTTTGCTGTGATATCCAGAGGTCCTTGTGCTCCTTGTTTGATGGCAGGTTTCTGTGACCCTTTCTCCTGTCCAACGTGCAGGTGGAACGTGAACGGAGGAGACTCAAGAGAGATTATGGTGGTCGGTCACTGCCAGATGCGTGCGGATTTTCTCTCTCCGAGTCTGATCAGCACAAGATGCCTGCTTCTAGACAGGTGAGAACAGAATCTTACTTGGTGGGAGGAGGCTCTGGCCATACAGAGGAACGATGGCAAATCCTAGTGGCAGCAGCCCCTCAGTATAGACCTAAGAGAAGTTGAATGTAGACCATGGCCCTGACCAAACTGAAGACTAAAAAGAAATCTTGCATTTTCTTCACAGGAGGAGTCTTGCGCTCGCTGCAGTCATCTATTAGCTGAGTTACAGAACCAGGTGAGGAGTAGGAAAGCTCTCATCAAAAGCTGCTGTGGCTGTACTGATGGGCACAGCTTTGCATGATGCTACAGTCCAAGTTTTGTTTGGCTGTCAGGAAGTGAGTACACCAGGCAGTGGAAATACCCAGTCAGTCAGACACATCTGTTGGCCATGGCCAAACAAAGTCATTCACCTAGGTCTGGTCTCTGGCTTGCCTAAAGGTCAGGCATGGTGGGAGAGGGATTAGAGGAAATTCTGAGAACTGGAACTTGCCAGAAAATAGAGAATATTCTAAGGATGTTTCCCTTGAGTCTTACCCATCTTGTTCAGTGCTTCCATTTTCCCTTGACTCCATTAACAGTAGGGCTTGCACTCTATCAGAGCTCCAGGGATCTGAGGCAGTGCCAGAGCTTACAGCCTTCAGGCAACCGTTAGTCTCCTATTGCTATGCTGTGCTAATTGCAATCCCAATATCGGACTGAGTCAGAGACCTAAGCACAGTGTTGAAATTTGTTTTATCAGTGTAAGAATGTACATTCCAGCTGCTGAATGCTATTGCATGCTTTGACAGCAATATTGGCAGCAGCAGCAGTCACCAGACTTCTCTTCCATGTACTTCTATGGGTCTAGTATGCCCTGGTCTCCCTGAGGAGGTGAATCTTCACAGGCGTTCAGGGCAAAATGCATATACTATTTATGCCAGTGAAGTGCATGATGCTTAGCTCTGGCAAGTGAGCCAAGAATACCGCTGAAGCCATCAAGTTACATCTTAAGGATGTTTTCACCAGGAAGCCTCAGCAGCTGAAGTTCTGTTGCTACAGATAACTGATTGAACCCCCTTCCCCTTGTGACTGTTGTGTCTGCCTGCACTGTGGATCTACTCCAGCAGTTAAGCAGGAAAATGAAGGTGCTCTGTGCAAAGAATCGTCCTCAGCTGGCTAGTTGGGGCACTTCTCTGGGTCTGGGAAACAGTGGAACTGGAACTTGATCTCCCACTTCCTGGGAGATGCTCTTAGCAACAGAGGGTCATTTCTCCCATGCATACCTCTGGGTTACCTACCAAAGTGTGGGAGGCTTCTAAGCCCAGTTTCACAAAGGTGCCCTTATTATTTCAGAGAGAAGGTCAGAGCTGCCCCTCTCTTCAGGGGTGGTGTTCCCTAGCCTATGCATATTGCTTGCTGTGAAGTCCCTTTGACGTCTTATTTTCCATGAGTATCTCCTCCACTCCAGAGCAGGTAGAGGGCAACATGCCAGAGCTGCTGTGGCTGCGCTGCCCTGCAAACCTGACAGGAGGTGAGAGCAGCTGGGTCTCTCCCACCAAAAAGCCCAGCAGGCACAACTCTGTGTTGTCAGGGAAGAATAGAATTTGAGGAGTTTCGAGGCCTCAGCAGTCCTTTAAGGCTCATTTTCCCCCTGGGCTTTGTTTATCAGATTATGCTCTGCTCATTTGTGAAATGCTCTGAAGTTAGGAAAAAATGAGGGTTTGCTCCTTTTTCATGTGTTAGCTGTCAAGTTTTTAAACTAGATCATAACAGAACAATTCTCTGCTACCTTGTGTAACCAGTAGCCCTCCTGCTGAGGAAAAAGCACGTGGAACTAAGGTGGCAGTAGCCCAAACCTCTCCTTTGAAAAAAAGGGTTGGGTTACAAAATCCTGTAGAAACCTCTATTTAATACACATATAATGTCTCGGGGTTGTACCTGTGAGTGGTATGCCAGAAAGAAACTGGGAATTGTTGATAATCTGAGCTCAGTTCAGGGTGGCTCTGGGAGCCTGTTGCTTCCCATTCCGCAAGGATGAAGTGTTTGTCATGGCTGGAGTTAGAGGGTGCGTCTTCCCTGACAGCCAGATCTGTGGAGCTACGGGTGGTCCTAATGGTGTGGGCTTGTCTGAGCTCGGCCTTTTGCCTCTTTCAGGTGTCCCTTCTGCAGATGCAGCTGGCACAAGAACGAAAATACAAGCAGGACTATATCAAGTGCTGTGCCAAGACAAGCCAGGAGCTGTCAGACCTTCACCAAGAGCTGTCTTACTCCTTAGCAGCTGTGGTCAGGGAGCCCAAAGCTGCTGTTCTGGAGGAAGAGACCCGGAAGCTTGATCGGTCTCTAAAGCTTAACTTGGCACTAATATCTCTGGACCATCAGTCTCCTGAGAGACAGCCATTGCATTCAACAGCCCCATCTGCCAGAAGTGATGACCTGAGGTAACAGGACCAGTGTACAGCAAAAGGTCTCAGTAGGAGCCAAGTCAGGGACCTGCTGTAGCAGGTGAACTGTGGCAGGAGGCTTGGCTCAAGGCATGAGTTCCAAAGTAAGATAAAAGTTCAGTACACAATGTTCACTGCAGCTTCCCCAGCAGAAGCACTGGTGGGACAAAACTGGTGCTGGCTTGTGTGGATGGGGTCAGTCATAGGCCTGGAAAAGCAGGATGAACCTGATGAGCAGGTAAAATTTCTTCCTTTCACAAAGCACTCCATCACAGCATGCCTTATCAGTCTCCACGCAGCACTCCACATTATGTTGTTCCTGTCAGTTTCTGTACTTGGCGTGGTTTCAGCCCAGATGGTAATCAAGCACCACACAGCTACTCGCTCACTCCCCCTGACTCCCCCGGCCACGGTGGGATGAGGAGGAAACATAAAGGCAGGCTCATGGTTGAGATAAGGACTGGGAGGGATCACTCCCCACTTATGGTCACTGGCAAAAGACAGGCTCAACTTGGGGAAGAAACAAAATCAATTTAGTTTACTACAAATCAAAACAAGGATATTAACAAGTAAAACCAAACCTTGGAACACCTTCCCCCCACCCCTCCCTCCTTCCCGGCTCAACTCCACTCCCGATTTCTCTACCTCCTCCCCCTCCAGTGGCGCAGGGGACAGGGATTGGGGGTTGGAGTCAGCTCACCACACATTGTCTCTGTTGCTCCTTCCTCCTCAGGGGGAGGACTCCTCGCTCTTCCCCTGCTCCACTGTGAGGTCCCTCCCACAGGAGACAGTCCTTCATTAACTTCTCCAACAGGAGTCCTTTCTGTGGGCTGCAGTTCTACACAAACTGCTCCAGCATGGGTCCCTTCCACGGGATGATCTTCAGTCACAAATTGCTCCAGCGTGGGCTTTCCGATGGAGTCGTGGCCATCTGCTCCAGCATCAGCTTCTCCACAGCCTGCAAGTGGGCATCTGCTCCCCTGCTCACATCCATGGGCTGCAGGGGGACAGCCTGCCATCTCTCCATGGGCTGCAGGGCCATCAGCCTCCTCAGGTGCCCGTCCTCCCCCTCCTCCTTCACTGACCTCGGTAGCTACAGAGGTGTTCCACTCATTCCAATCCCACCACTCACTGCAGGTTTCCCTTCTTAAATATGTTCTTCCAGAGGCGCTACCACTGTTGCTGATGGGCTCGGCCTGGGCCAGAGGCAGGTCTGACTTGGAGCCAGGGGAGCTTCTAGCAGCTTCTTACAGGAGCCACCCCTGCAGCCCCCTCCCCCACTATGAAAAAAACCATGCAACACAAACCCATAACAGTATTGTATACAAAGATTTTTTTTGTCTGGTTTTATTTTTTCAATAAACTTATTTTTCCAAAACACTGCACAGACTCTCAGCAGAAATCTCCTTGCAATAATGTCCTGCTGTTCCTCTGCTTTCTTCAGCAGCTGCTCCAGGT
>VYZV01010800.1:26083-44727 GCA_013401275.1 Pandion haliaetus
GAAGATGCAAAAAAAAAAAAAAAAAAAAAAAAAAAGAAAGAAAAAAACCCAAAAAATCCCTACAAACCTTCTTCCTAAGGAACACTTAGCAATTTCTTTTTGAGAATTTAACATCTCTGAAAAGATAGGACCAAGTATAAAACAAAAAGGAGGAAGTGACCAAGAAATAATGCAGAACTACTGTTTCACCCAGATTCTCTGTAGCTTTGGAAGACAGAGCCCTGAATTTCAAAGGTGGTTCCATTAGCCTCGCCAGTGTTCTTCATAATCAACATCTGAATGCTAATTAGGAGCACAGTTCCATGCAGCAAAAGCATCCCTGTGCAATAAACTGCAACACAGCAGCAGTGAACTCTGCCTTTAGCTAGCATGCATAAGTAAACAGAATTAATAACTACCCAAGTGTGGACGGGTGACTTAATCTGTTTCGATTAGATGCAGCTCAGCCTGAGGCCTTTGTGTAATTTAAAATGTGTTCATCATGTTTAATTAAAAACCTAATAAACTAGAGGTTCTTTTAGTTCTGATTTGTATTTCTCTCTTCTGTGAGCCTTATTGATTTTGTTAGTACTTTTGATAAAAAGACAGAAAAAAAGCACATTCTGAAGAGACACAAAAATGTTAAGATCCCATCAGCAGGACTGTTATGTGAAGAACAGCCAGAACTAGTCTGTTTCCTTCAACATTTCCAATACATGAGGCATACCAAAACTGAAAACCATTTCATTAAACTAACAGAAGTTAAGATGAAGATTGTATCCTTTGTAACCAATAGCCATTTGATAGGTTATTTACCTGACACGGAAGTGTGCACAATAAGCTCATTTTTTGACCTAGTGCAAGCATAGGGTCAGAATTGTACTGAACATCACTGAAAGTATAAAAGCCATTTTGCAGAGAAGATTCTTGTCCCAAGTAGCGTGGAAATTCTGTAACGACAATTTTTCTTGTGAAATATTTCCACTGAAACTATGCCAGGAAATATGGGTGTTCAATTTAACCTAAACTGAAAGAAGCTAATGATCACAGTTCCAGATTTGGAATCTGTGGAAAGTAAGGCTGCGTAACATCAGCGCAGGCACCAGAGTTTAAATATAGGCACTCAGTTTCAGGTTTGCTGTACTTATTCCCCATAGACAACAACCTCTAACTCTGCATGTTTCAAAAGACAATTTCAACATCAGTTTTGAAATATTTCCAACTGGAGAAGAATCGACCCAGCACCATTCCATTCTTATTAGGGATTTCCGATTGCTTGCATAAAAAATGCCTGTACTCTGGTCAACAATTAAGAGAGACATTTTTAGAGGTGACCATGAGATCCAGAGTAGAGCTCACTTGTCTTTTGCTCTGACAATTCCTTGCTGAGTTTGAGTGAAGCATCTTTATTTTCTTAGCGCGTTGGAAGCAAGACAAACACTAACTACATCTTGCCTGTCCTACAACCTCCTGTTGCGCACAGAATGACAAAACCAGTGTTCTAGAGACTGGGTGCCACCAGGTCTTACGGAGACTAGGAAAGATGGCTGAAGAAAATGAAAGGAGAAAAGTGGTTACTCTGATCTCACATCAGCACAAGATACCACATGGAACACATGCCCAATGGCTAAGTCAGTCCCCCTTTCCCAGCTACACTGACCTCGCTCTAGCAGTGAGCATCATGCCGCATGTCGGACATGACATTCAACGGTAGGAAACTTGTAAGAGGGCAATGCCACCAGCTGTATCAAAACAGAGGGCTTGCTCCATGGCTTCTTCCCAAATAATGCAGCTAGTCTGAACTGCACTGCCTTCTATTCAAAACTGCAGCCTAACACTAACAAGACTCCACCAGGTGATGCTGCTGAAGGTTGGTCTACAGGGTGCAAGCTTCGAAAGTGCTTAAATACAGCATTATACATGACAACCACTCAGCAGACTTGTCCACAGAAGTAAATTCATGAGCACTACAAGAGAAACCAACCCCCCCGCACCAAATCATTGCTGGAAATTGATGTTGTCAGGTGTGGCATAAGCCTTTATAAACAGGAAACAGCTGCTGTTAGGGCTGCGTGTAGATTCATCGGTAAAGAAGTTTCTTTAGCTGCTTTTATAAGGCAGTGTGGCAGACTGGTTTTCACAGTATGCCTCTGAATTTACATACTAGTTTAAAAATGGTTTGAAAATAGCCATAGGTTTAGAAATGCAAGGGCGACAACAAACCTCCATCTTCCTATTTACTAAGCCTTCCATTTAATTCAACCACTGGCAAATTTTATCCTGTTTAATTGGATCTAAATGTCTGTAACCACATCATCAGTAGTAAAAGTAACATCAGTTCCATTCCTTACTTTAATCAGTTCTGATCACAGCAAAGCAGCTCTTACTTGACAGTTTGGTCACAGGCAACAAAGCTGTTTTAATTAACAAGAAAGGCTTTATCTCTGGGCAACAGATAGTCCACAGAAAAAGTTAAAAGCTTTATAAATAAATACATTTGCAATAAATTTGAGTTATTCACAGAGCGTTGTATCACAAATACTACAGAGACCTGTGCTGGACAAAGCATTGCTGTCATGTGCACAACAAAATCAACTACATTAATCATCCAGCACAGTGGAAATGGACTCGGTCAAAATACTTGTGCAAGTAATAGACCAGCCAACTTACAGAGGATTTTTGACTTAGGGAATTGTAAAGTTTTAAGAATTAGTTTTGTACTAAGTCAGTTCTTTCCCTGCATCGATGTGACTACACTTCTACTTCAGCTGCTTTTGCCACACTTGACATTGCCACAATGCTCCTTTCCCTCTGCTCTCTTTTCTCCACCCAGCCACCCAACCTTACATCTTCCCTGCAAAAGAACCTTCCCGATGCTCACCTTAAAAACCTGGCAGAAAATTAACTTAAGAATAACAAAAGGGGGCGTTTTGGGGGGTCCAGAGGCATGGCAGGGGGCAGAAGATGATTATAGGATGAGAAGGGCAGGAAAGCAAAAACTGAGACAGCAAAAGCCAGGATTTACATTATTTCAATTGGTCACATGCCACAGAACCTCTCTCAGTTAAGGAGGTTAACTAACCAAAGCTTTCTACCTGGTGTGATACCTACCTGCCGATTTACCTGCGTTGTAAAAATTAAGTACGTAGACATTTGCCGGGCCACAAGAAGAGATTAATTCTAAGTCCGGCACAAACAAGGACATGGTTTGGACCTGCGTCTTCCACTTCCCTTAGAAGTGTGTCTCCTGGATTACCAGCCAGCCACATCACAGAGGCTTCCTCCTGCTCGTCACTTGCCATCATGAGCTGGAGAGGGTGGGACACACTTAGTAAGGTTCTCACCAAAATTTAATTGTTTTGGCCAGACTTTAGGTTTGACACATCAGTGTCTTCTGAAAAATACTTTGTTGCGGAGTTCCTATGCAGCTTTAGCACCCTATGTATCATGCAGAAAGTTTTCCTCCATTTCACAGAGCCAACAATAAGGAAGCTTCCCTTGCAAGTCTCAGAAATACTCAGAAGTGCAGTACAGCTGCTTTAATCTGGAGTTTTCTACAAACTGCCAGGGACAAACATGCTACGAAGTTGTGCAGGTGGAGCTTAGCTGTCTATAAATAAGAGCACAGTTTGATCTTTGGCTCTGCTGAGGCTGGAGGGCTGCCAAATGTTTCTGGAAACTTGGACGGACCAGGACAAGAACAAATATGATAAAATGAGCTGAGACTGACAATGATTTATAGAGTCAGTGATCATTATTCGGTACTCACAGAGTTTGCACTTTTGGAGTAATGTTTCACTTTTCAGTAAACTTTGCTTTTTCTATTCATAAGGGTCTATTCTCTACCATTTCACATGGAACGCTCATCAAAAAACCCTGAGCTGCAGCAGCTATGGCATTCAAAACATAGTGCAGCTCATGGAAAAAAACAAGGAGGGTGGAAAAAAAAAAAAATCTACACAGGAAAAGAAGAGGTATTGGCCCTGTACTATTTAACCATGAATGTGGGAAAGAACGTATGCAGAGAAAACAGAGGTTAAAACAATGTGAATACAAACTTACTAAACACAGGGCAGAGCACTTGAAGTGTTTGTTCAGACAGGCGGTTCCCTAAACAAAACTCCCTTTTACGACAAGATAAGTGTCAAACTTATCAGGAAACTCTGTTCTAGGCTTTTTACTCATCTTCTCCTACGCTTTGCTGCCAGTGTTAGCATGTGATCCTCTTTCACTCTACGACTTCAGGCAGTCTCCTTACCACAAAGGTTCTTTGTTGGATTTCAGAATAAGCCTACTTTAATACAGGTTTATATATGGCCTGGCCTACCCCTAATCTAGCTCTTGCAAAAAGGTTTACATAAGGAGAGAGCAAGCACACATAATTCATTGGAATAACTCCCTGAAAGACTTTCAGAGAAACCAGAGCTTTAAAAAAAAGTCTCTCCAGCCATTGTCTGAATAATTAAAAAAAAAAAAAAATTATAAGAGACCATGAAGGTTTCACCCATTATTAATCAGTTCTATTTTATAGCACCAATGCCAACTTTAATAGTAGCTTAACAAGATCACAAAATTTTTATTTGTATTTACTTCTTCAAATACTTTACCAATTAACTAGCTTAAAAATTCATTCATTCATTCAAAGGAAAAAAAAAAGAAAACCAAAAAAAACCAACACCCAAACTTCTCCTGTCGCTTTTACATGAGCAATGCTGTCTTGCACCATGTCAGATTCTTTTCATTTATATACCTGGTAAGTATACATGACAACTTGAATTTCTATCCCTGTTTATTCCAATAAAACACATAAGAGAAGCATCTTTTCCAACAGCGAAAGGTAAAAACCATAAGCAAGTCTGAAGTTCTTCTGTGATAAATATTTCATGATAACTAACTTCCAATCATCTGATTTTCTATTTTAGCACACACCGCAGCCTAATTATTGAGCTAGGAATTATAACATTTTTCTATTTTCACAAAACCAGACATGCCTAGTCAGCTTGCTAAAGAGGTACTGTCGTCTTAGATGTTACATTTCACACAAATCTATTCTGTTAAGCATAATTAACATAAGCATTAAAATGCCAAGTATTTTTAGGATGTAATCCAAGTGAACTTGTTCAGCATTTCTCCTGCTGCATACTGAAGATACATAAGTTGCGCCTTTTAAAAAAGAAAAAAAAAAAAACCAAACCAAACCCAAAACAGTCAAGTACTTGTGTGCTAGCTTAAGCTGCAAGGTCTGACAAACAAAGGGTTGTAATGCAGCGCCATTTGGATTCCAAATGCTGCCAGAAAATGCATCTTGTGTTGAATGCAACATCTAAGAATCTGTTTGTTTACAAGGTGTCAGCAAATTAAGAATCCATAACTGCTCCCAACTTCACATGGTTTACTGCAGTTTACAACTCTACGGAAAACTGTTTAATAAGCACAGTTGCATTATATCATATGTATAAAAATTAAGCCAGCAGAAACCTCACTATTGCAGCAATTAAGCTGCAGAACAAACTACGAGAAGCACCTTTGCTTCACTAATCCTCACACAGGTATCATCTCCCCCAAATTCTGGAAAGATACCCAGAAATAAAAAAAAAAAAAGTGGTCCATTTGAGTGAGGTGCTTTCCCAGCAGCACACCCGCTCTGCCAGCTACAGCTTTTATGAAAAGGCATCTTTCTCAGGTCAAAATTATTTTTTTCCACTAAGCAGACTGCAGAGCAGTATCTTTTAGTAGGCTAACAACAACAGTAACGTTTCACTCCAAAGCCATACCCACCAAAAACCTCAACCTCTACCTGAAGGAAAGGAGGACATGTTTGTATTTTCCTTCTCTGGCTGCACTACAACCCCAAACCTAGAAAGACTAACTGCCAGCACATGCAGAAAGAGCAGCCATATGGAAGAACCAGCACAGTGACTGCTACTAAGTTGTGGAAGTTGATGAGATTTGCAGTGTACGAGCCCAAACCGCGCAGCGATTCCAGGTCCGTAACTGTGAAGACACAATACTGCACTGCGTATTTACTGCACGCCCCAAATTCATCATGTCCATACGTTACTTTGGGAGGTATATATAAGATGGATGCACTGTTTTCAGTACAGTTTTGGAGCCTGACAATTTCTACATACTTTAAATGTGGATGGCAGGGCTAAACGCCAGCGTTCAGATATAATCTGGTTTTGATCTGCTCTTTGTCAAAGATTCACCCATCAAGAACTATGCCAGTAAACACTTTCTAATATTCCGTATGAGGGGAAGAAGGGACTTAATCTCAAACTCAGTTTAGGAGAGGAGAAACACTGATATCCAACCACCCATTAGCCAACCTGAGCTGACACTGTAAGCCTCCTCTAATACCAGCAGGAAAAAAACAGAGACAGTACTTAGTATGCCTTCTACATCTTGTCCGACTCAAATTAATGAACATGGCCAGCCTTCCTGGAGGTGATAAAGAAAGTGAAATTTAGAGTCCAGAAGTTTTGCAGCTCTTCATTTACCCTACAGCATCCTCTCAAAAACAGTCACTTGATCTTCTCCTCTCTTATTCTACTATTAGAAAGGTATTTTCCCCAGTCTAATGAAGCTCTGTATATCGAACAAGGGCCCACTAACTCAGAATCGTGCAAAAATTTATCCTGTGCGGCAAATAATTTGCTCCTCTTCTTCCCCATAAAGATAACCTCTTTNATAAGAAATGCTATCAGTGCATTAAGAAAAAAAAAAAAAAAAAAAAGAGAAAGAAAAAAGCAAGAGAAGCAACATGAACTATAAGGCTCAAGGGAATAATTCATTTCCCTACCACTTCATCTTCAGTCCAACACTTCTCAATCAGTTTTGGCACAGGTTTCTTCACCAAGCGCTGCAGGGCTTTTCCAGCATCATAGTTACTTTCATGTAGCTAAAAAATAAAGAAGACAAATAGATCATTCAATGGAATTAGCAGCGATCTGATATTGGAAAAAAACCACTAAAGGGGGCCACATGAGATGATGTTCTATGCCTAATTACTGTTACTGTTGATATATGAAGTGAAATTTAAACAACCTGAAGGGTAACTGGGGCTTTATTAGTAGAAGAAAAAGCATTAAGAACAAGTGTATTTTCCCCTTCCTTCCTAAACTTCTCCCAGATAATGTCTGAGCCCATAAAGCACTGAAGATTTTTTGGTTAACTTTAAAAAAATATTTTTTACATTAGAAATTCCAAGGAAAATTTTAACAAGCTCCAACAAAATATTTTACAAAAGGAGTTGTACTTTACGCAGCATATTTTGTTCAGATTAGTAAAACCCACTGAAAAAACTAACATATAGGAGGGATTGCAAGTCATGGGATGTCAAGTTTACCCATCCAAAAAATGACCTTTATTGCACTGCAAGGATCACCATGCTGTTGGAAAACAAGTATGGAAGAGGAACAAACCCACTACAGATAGCTACAGGAGCACATAAAAGCAACGAGGGATGTCTAAGCTGACATTACTGTTTCAGCTGGTCACAGCCTACAGTGTACCTTATTTTCTACCACAAATTTGGTATCTGTATGATCAAAAGCTGTCTGAAGTAGACAGTAGACATTTAAATCAGGGTGAGGTAGGACAACAACTACACTGAAAAAAACATTCAACACTGAACCTATGAGAATATCTGGCTCTTATCTCTTGACAGAAAACATTTAGCACACAGTAGATTTACAGCCTGTCCTATCTTCAAAGTAGAGTGGGATTTAAAGAACTGAAGGACTGGTCAGGAACCTGCTCTATGTCTTCTAAAAATTATCTCAAAGAAAAAAAAAAGATATTGCTGGCATGACAAAAACTGAATTATCTTTCTGCACCCAAAAGGGAGAACGATTTGCATACAAACTTCCTACACAGACAAGAGGCAGTTTTTCTAAATGTGCTAAGCAAACCAAAGCTTCAAAGCTATCATTTAACATCACAGAATTTTACAGACCCTCAAAAGTTTCTTTACAACAGGAACAACCAAAACATGATTCTGTACGTTGATTATCTCCTGCTTTTCCTTCCCACCCACAATTTATCCCGAGCCACCTGCATCCCACTCTCGACCCATGCTTAACGAGTCCCAGTTTCGACAAGTACTGCAACTCCTGAACTTTTCCCAAGACTGATGAACTGAAGAGGGATCAAGATACAATTAGTGAACAGCCACATGATATTAACTACTTTGTCACTATCAATATAAAGTTACAACAAAACCTGATTACAAGAGGAAAAAATTGCTCGTTTTTCTTACGTCAAAAGGCTCACATTTTAGAACAGCATTCTGCTTCAAATAAAAATAGCAAGATTGCTTTCTCACTGCTGCTCTCTCTAGCTATTGACATCTTTCAAACAATTCCTAAATACCGATTATGTACATTTGACAATGGTCAGACCCTTTCTACCCTAGGGCCACCTCCCATCAATACTGGGTTTTTTTCCTTATTTTGCTTCTTTTGTCTCGTCTTGCCTTCGCTCAGACTGTAAGCTCTTTGGTGCACAAGAATGCCCTGCATTCATACTGCATCCACGAGCATGACTGAGAGACTTTTAAAACCTGTAAGTAAATTACTCCAATTTACTTCTGTTAAGTAGATCTAAGCGATTTCTACTAAGAAATAAAGGCAGACAGCTGAATCAAAATAGAATTGAAGGGGAAAAAACAAATCGCTGGCCCTACAGAAAATTTTGTTACCGAGACTATAATAAAAATCAGTTTCCACTGAAAGCCAGCTTTGTACAATTCTCCCAGTAAATAATCTCTCTATGAAAGGTTTGTGCACTGACTTTTCAAAGCCACCACACAACTTACAGAAGGAAGAAAGTCAAATGGCAACTTAGATTGCTGTGATGACATTTACAGCAAAATGCAGACATGAGTGCATATATATACACACACACACACACACACACACATACATATAATATGCTGCTTTAAAGTTGCAGCACTGTTGCAATCGAGGTTTTAGATGGGACTAGCCTGCTGTAAGAAAGCCAGCATGGCTCCAGAGTCAGGGTGCTTCTGTGAATGACAGGGCAGAATATTCAACAAGTCTTCAACAGCTGCAGCAGAACTTGCCAAAAGCTGGGAAACAGAAAGCAAAGCTCTGCACTCTGTACAGGACCCATGCAGCTGTGAAAAAGAGAGCACATCTCTAAGTCCTGGTCCAAAGCAGCCTTCACTTTCACTTCCTGGCTTTCGTCAACTCAGGTTTTGAATAGCTTGTCCATCTGTAAGTACGCTGCTTTTTTTTTATAAAACAGGGTTGACTTTCCAATAAGAACGAAACCATAAATGGACAGGGACTTTCAGAGAACTACAAGTGCCCATTTCACACAAGACACTGTGGTCTATCGTACTGGAGCACTTTATGAAACGGTGGATTTTGGATACCACATATCAAGCCATGCCATCTTCCCATCTATTTTATAAGCATCTCAGTTTTTTCTGGTCATGAATACCACGGAACAGACTTTAAGTGTCTATACAGCCAATCTATTTGCAGTACAAAGCGCACTGGAAATTACTTTGTTTTCTTCAGTAAAGTCCCTGCACATGAACCTCAAGGTATTCAAAATCACAGCTAATTTATTCCATTTGCTGATGAAATTTCATTTCCACATAACTTTAAGCCTCCTTTGTAACACCTAAAGAGCCGAGGTTCCAGAAAACAATTTGATCAACAATTGTTACTAAACACGTCAAACAGGTGGTCTGAGGTCCAAAAATGCAGAGGACCAGGTTAGCTATAAAATCAGAAGTGCGAAACCCTCTAGAAAAGTAGACCACTCAAAAGTCATACTGCATGCCTCCTACTGACAGGGATAAACATGCTATCAGCTGCGATAAACAAGAAATTAGTGCATCATGGGTTACACTTCACACGAATTGGCCCAAATCTTGTGTCATCAGTAAGAACAGATTTTGCACTGATGAAGGTACTCTTCCACCTCCAAGTTACTGGGGCATTCAAAATTACTTTCTTTAGAAGTCCCTCAAGTATAAATAAAAGTACTTCTAAAAATAAAAGGTCACTACTGGGCAAAGACCTCTGAACATTACCTGCTATGTGTTTTTAGAACAGACAGTAATGTTCCCTTAACTGGCAGCCCGAGCATTTTTTTTTGTTTTCCCATACCACCAACTGCTGTAACAATAACAATACAGGGTGTTACTGCAGTAAAACAAGTGCTCGGCTAATAGAACGGGAACGAGAAAGAAAGCTAAGCCAGAGTAGTTTTCTATTCATTTTCAGCTTTCTGCATGGCACCTACAGGGAAGTTACAGATACTCTGTGCAATAATTATGCGTACCTTTGCACAGTAACCATGTGCCGTGGTTTAACCCCAGCCAGCAGCTAAGCATCACGCAGCCGCTCAGTCACTTCCCCCCCCCACCCAGTGGGATGGGGGAAGTGAATTGGGGGAAAAAAGTAAAACTCGTGGGTTGAGGTAAGAACAGCTTAATAGAACAGAAACAAAGAAACTAATAACGATGATAACAATAATGAAACGACAATAATAATGATAAAAGAATTGGAATATACAAAACAAGCCATGCACAATGCAACTGCTCACCACTCACCGACCAATGCCCAGTTCGTTCCCCAGCCGCAATCCCCCCCAGGCCAACTCCCCCCCCCCGTTATATAAAACTGGGCATGACGTCGCACGGTATGGAATGTCCCTTTGGCCAGTTTGGGGCCGCTGCCCTGGCTGTGTCCCCTCCCAACTTCTTGTGCCCCTCCAGCCTTCTGGCTGGCTGGGCATGAGAAGCTGAAAAACACGTGACTTAGTCTAAACACTACTCAGCAACAACTGAAAACACCAGTGTGTTATCAACATTCTTCTTGCACTAAATGCAAAACATAACACTATACCAGCTGCTAGAAAGAAAATTAACTCTACCTCAGCCGAAACCAGGACATCATAGAAAACAATGCTTCAACTTCCAAAAAGTAATTTCCTTCTCCACTGCCTTCTTCAGCTATCTGATCTCTGCAAGCTACTGCTAAGAGATGCATTAACACACCAGAGCCATCAATAGCACCTCACACTGCTCTAAGTCAGGGAGATGTATTACCTGAGATCAGTTAGTAGAAACCATTGCTTTCAAACCTGTCTCCCCAGGTGAAATTTCCTAATGTACAACAAAACCATGGCTTGTAAATCTGCCTCTGTTGACTACATCAGCGTCAGCTCCCATGACTGCGCCTCCATGCAAGTGAAACAACGATCTCAGTCCATCTTATGTAAGCCACAAGCCAAGTGGTAAGAGTAGAACGCTAGACTTGCAGTGCCAGTGCTCAATGCCAATACTCAAACGACACTACCGTCTTGAAGCTTTTTTCAACTTGTTGGTTTTTTTTTTAAGACTCCTGTGGTATGCAATACCTACTTAAAGGCATGAAAATAAGATGTTGTCTTTTCTACTGCATACACATTGATTTTTCTCCTTGTCTGCACTCCAGTACTGGGAACAGATCCATCTTAAAGAAAAAAGGACTGTTTGTTTTGTCAGCTCACCTTGCAAATGCTTTTTTTTCTGTGCATGCCACTACCTAAAAGATTTTTCATTTAGGAAATTTGACACTGTTGGAGAGAACAGTGCTTCTGTTTCTATTCCCTCTTTGCTCCCTCCCAAAACATGCAGTAATGCCAAAGCCTCTTTGTAACTTGGAGGGCATCTTTATTTTGCCTCAAGGACAACATGTGTTTTTCCCTGGCAGGCCTATTGCCCCAGCAGTTCAGTCGGGGGGGGGAACAACAAAACAAAACAAAACAAAAAAACCAAACAAACAGACGAGCCCAGAAGGAATGGACTGGTCTAACAGGCAACTACTCTGGTTGCTGAAAAATAGAAGAGTTTACAGGCCATCAGAACTGTCCCAAATCAGCAACAGAAAATATGAGCATTAACTTCTGACCAAGTAATTACATTAATAACAATCACAAAACCCATAAGCATAGACATGAAAGAAGAGTCATAAAACAGAAAAGACACAGATGTGAAAACAAGAGACCTGATAGAGGTTTAGAGTCTCCTGAAAAATGTTACTTTCAGCAAGAGGGGAAAAAAAAAGCTTTTATAAGTGCCAAGAATAGGATAATGCAGCAAAAAAGGAGAAATATTTTTTAATAAGTGCCAGACTTAAATTTAAGTGTTTCAGTCTGGCTCATTCTCTGCTTATTACTTTCAGTCATTTAATATATTATAAACACTTTATTGGCAAGCAACTCAAACATATAAATAATAGCTAATGATGACTGCCTATAGTTTCATTAACTTCTGGTTGAACTTTTCAAGGTATTGCTATAAACACTAGATTACCATCCTGTCATCTAGAGAATCACCATTGTTAGCATTAACTCTGCCATCTAAATTTCGAACCACTGTGACATTATGCGTGTACACAACTGCAACAAAAGGAGTCAGCACAAATGTACTTATACTTTTAAAAAAAGAAAATACAGCAACTTCTGCATCACTGGACAGGATTTTAGATTAAAGAAGAATTCTGACTGTGCACGTGTCCAAAAACCTCATTTATATTACAACAGTCATTAAACAATCAGATCACAGGCAAGCCTTATTACCATAAAGTCTGCACATTACCACAAGGTTTCAAGTTTCTACTACAGCTTCTCAGAAGAGCTGCCATTTTCTGTCTGCGTGATGTTGCAAATAAATTCTCCTTTTGGCATGGCTCAGCTGTCAGGCACCTCTGTTCTGTAATGAACCCATGAATTACATCTTGCAGCTCTGACATCTCTGGTCTTGCTCATCAAAATATTGTTCTTCAATCGTAATTTATAACTTAATTTAAATGTCCCTCTTACTGTGACCTTTTTAGAGCAGAATGGCATTGCATCTGGCAGCTTCAACTTCAGCAAGGCATCCTTTTGCAATTACAGTCATTATGATCTCCGTTGAAAAGCCCATCTGAGTTAGGCTGCATTCATGCCACAGTATTAAATAATTGCAGTCCATTAAGAACACTGTTAGATTCCAGAGTCTTTTTCTCTAAGGAAAAATTGCTACTATACAGTGAGAGAGTAGTACTGAACTACTTTGAAACCTACCCAAAGCCAATAAAAGCAAAAGGGATTGCTCAGCCAGAAAACACTTTTGTGGGGATGCAGTCATGTCCAGCATTTACAGGACAGCACCGGAATTCGGGACTTCTCCAGGTTCGAGTGCTGGCTCCTCCACTGAATGATCACTGGTCATGCACAAATCACATCACTTGCCCAGGCACAAAGATATAAAGCCTGACCCGCCAAACATGAGGTAAATACTACCAATATTGCAAGGGCATTTTAAGACTCAGGTAATACAGATGGTCAAAAGAAATTTTTCACTGCTGCCAAGCAAGATACATCAGTGGAATTGTAAAAGAAGGTATTTGCCCGGTACTGCCCCGTCGATATTTACATAACATCCCTATTTAAGCACTAGTTATCTTAATCTATGCAGGCTTAAGAGCATTGTAATTATTAATGGGGGATTTGCTTCTCTCTCTGAAGGGGACTATGGTCAAGATACCCAGTAGCTCTCTGTAAAACTGCAGCATGTTTAAGAGGGTTGCAAATAAAGAGAGGAGAGAGAAGGAAAAAGACAACAAGGAGAATGAAAAGCAGAACAAGAATTACTGCCATGTGGCTTCAGTAGCTAGGTCTTTCGGTGTAATTACTCTAATCCAAGCACCTAATTTAATACAAAATGTAATGTAGGCCACTTCTTTCAGTAGCAGAGCTGACAAATTTCAGTTTGATGCAGATGTTCTTTATAGCTACGGACATCTTGCCCTACTACCAAATGGAATATGCTCCATTGCAAATACATCTCATTAGGTGAAACAGCAAAATCTATTTTCAAATTTGCAGCATTCTTTAAAGTGCTCATCCTCCAAAATGGCAAGATTTTATTTTTATCGACCATGTCTGATACCCAACAAGACACTAGCCCCAAATGCCCTTTAATTCTGGGAATTTCCTTCCCCCCCTCCTCTTTGAAATTCTACCTCCTCCCCACCTGCTGCAACACACTAAACAATCTGGATCAGAGAAAAAATATACTGCGCTCTCAGACAACAAAACTACTTTGCTGAGCTCCCTCTGGTGCCCAAGGACAATGGAACCTTGAACCAATCAAGAACCTAAACTATCCAACAAAAAGACTCTGCCCAACAATCTTGTTTTGCCAACATGCTGTCACAGTTAACTGGGAAGTTTTGATCTATAACTAGTTGACACAGCTTGGCCTACAACAGAATCTGAAACTAACAAAAACCTGAAGGTGACAGAAATCAGTAAGCTACTTCAAGAGAAGATTACTACTAGTTCTGGTTTTTTTTAATTATCTTATTTATAGTATCTGACAGCTTGAAAATGTAGAAATCAGTCCCTACTACTTGGGGCGGGAAGGCAACTTCCACCTCTTTCCCCCAGTTCTAACCTATTTTAAGCTTCTAAATAACTCAAATTGCTACGAAGTGTTCTAAGATGCTAATGATGGAGATGAAAAAGCCAGATGCTTGTGTTACATCCACTTTTCACACACTGGTACTGCCAGGGCTCTGCCAAACAGCTCAAAATACAGTTGCAAAATACAGAACAGTAGAGGGAGCTAACTGTCCCAGCTCTTTTTGTGGGTCAACACAACAGGCATGGCTAGGACTCCACACGCATCCGAGGCAAGAACTTACAAATACCTGCTAAACTTGCAACAGCGTGTAAAAAAAAAAAACCAAACAAAACCTTTTAAAGGAAAAATATTTTACATATTCCCCCCCAAATTTTACAAGTAACCACACCAGTCATTTTTAGTCCTTTTTATCTGCCCGTTTCCACAGTTTCTCTAGAAAGACTTCGTGACTCATCTTACAAATAGTGCTGATTTTTTTCCCCTAAGAGCAAGAATAAGGATGAATGAAAATTCGAAGTGGCAAAACTGTCTTATGCACCAGAAGTGGCTTCATTTTCCAACGTGCCCAGGCAGAGAGCGATGGCCCCTGAAGTGCTATGCTACCTCATTTGAACCACGAGAGTAGCTGTTAATTAAGACTCATCCAAAAAGGAAAACTAGAAATAATAAGAAATGCTAACATATATTTAAATAATTTTTTATGCTTTCAACCTTGTCTGTAGTTAATGAACAAGAAAATCTGGTCTAAGGGCAAGTTAAAACAGGGAGTAATTTGTCTGGGTGACATCTTACTTCAAACTGAACTTCCTTAAACCGATATTACACTGTCATGTTTGTCACTCATAATGACATGTTCCCATGTAATAGTGCGTTATGAGAAGTCAGAACAACGCTATTAGTAAAGAGAGATTTATACAATATTAGCATACGATTGGTTCGCCTGTCTTCCATGTAGCAGCATGCAAGGTTAAGTGGTTGTATTTTCTTACCATATGAGGATAGGGTTGCTGGCTCTTTCATTTCCCCAGCAAAAATAACACGCACATCAAAATGATCAAAACCGCTGAGATTCACTCTTACACACTGAGTTTGCACGCTGGCATTTCCAGTTTCTTTTTCTAGAGTCTGCTGTTTTATATAACTCACACTTACTCTTGAATCAGAGCAACGGGTAAGGCAGGACACTGAGAAAGAATTAGTAGTCCGGAACTTTCAAAAATGAGAACAAAGTAGTAATTTAACTCCTTCTCGACCTGGATTCTCTGAGAAAAGAACTGTTGAAACTCTGAACAGCAGGCATAGGTCAAAAGCAGCGAAGTATGAAAGAGGTCATGAGCTTCTGACTTTATATTAGTATGGAGCACAAAAGGATCTTAAAACAGATCTGATACTAATCAGAGCTCTGGAGGACAGAGGCAAAGAAATGGAAGGAAGGGAAGGGAAGAAACTACACCAAGATTTTCCCCAACTCTTAGTCCACAGCACTTGCCAGCAGTAGCAACGATGTTTATACTCAATATTCATCATGTTATCACCTTTCCATAGATTATCAGATCTAAGGCATCAGCTGTCTACCACAGAGCAGGATGAACTTTCTGAGCATATTTTTTTTCCAAACCTATTTGTCAGCCATTTCTGCTCTTCAAAATCACTGTTGTAGTATTAAACACTTCTTTTGATAGTTCTAATCTGCAGGGCTTGTCAGCTACAAATCTTGTAATAGGCCCCCATCACATTAAGGCATTTTAAAAACAATTCTTTCAGCCTTTGCATACCTAAATTCCAAATACAACGACTTAATAATATCCTCAAAAGTTTTTGCCTACTCTTCTGCTGAAGATGAAGCCATGATTTCAGTGAAGGTCTAACATTACCCCGATGGTGCAAAGCAAGATGATGACAGGGGAAGAAGCCCTTGCTCCTCCTCCTCCCTACACACAGCTCAGCCTCAATGAGCTTCTGCAATGCTTCCCAATAGAGTCTTCTGGGACACAAGTAACTCTCACACTTTCTTTTAACAATACAGAGGCAACAGCTCTCATTTCTTTAGAGAAAGTGAACAACTCTAAGCAACAGACATGAATGCAGAGTTTTCGCTTGTGCCACAACCAGCTAGGTGTAGAAACAGACATAGGCTTCTGCCTAAATGAACATGATACCAAGGCGCACAGTAGGCGCTACCAGCTCACCGTTTCACTTCGCTTTATTGCTTGTGTTATGAATGAAAGCACACTCAGAGTGCTAAGGCATCCATTACAGCTGCAATTACCACTAACCTGCCAGAAATGTGGGGTTTTAAAACGAAAGGGTCTTTCTCCTGGCCTCCTAACTTTGAGAAGGACATCCATAAGTTTTAAGTAAGGGCAAGCCACCACAAATCTTCCCACCAGAAGAACGATTTGAGATGTTCCTACCTCCTCAGTTGCGCTGATTCAACTATTCAATAGCTGTCCTACACAGGGCACAATGCGAAATGATGTTAGACTATCCGAGAAGTGGCACGTGCTTTGTTTTGAGAAATGAACAAAACCACAAAAGCACCACTTTGGAGGTCACATTAAAGTTTTCACAACCAGAATACCGTCAAAAAGCTACAAAACACTTCTCTGTATTTGCAAGATACATTCACAGACCCTTAGTAAGTCTACAACGATCATGCCAAAATCCTCCTATACAATTCTCACAGTAGACAAACTTGTGAGGGTGGGATAAGAAAAGGAAGAAAAACACTGAGGAAAACACCTGTGAAAACAAGAACAGTTATTCATACGAAGACACTATAATAAAACTTTGGCTATTGTGTACGTAGCAAGCTATGTAACAAGCTTCCATAAGGTCCTTCTGAGCATCATGTTTCGAAGAACTACCACTGTGATACAAGTACACGTAAATATTTGTTTTCCATCTCAAAAAAACCCCACGCAACAGAGCTGGAGACTTACTGCTTGCTAAGTTTGCATGTTACTTTTTCACATGTACAAAACCGCGTTTCAAAATAATTGACCTTTAACTGACTTGCCTGTAAGCTCTCTAGCATGTAAGAATTGACAGCATTTCTAACAAATGCAACAAAAAGGGACTGCTGCTGATGTATTAGTGTAAATTAACCTGGAGAAAATTAGACTCACAGCACAGTTACCAGTTCTGCAATTTAAATTGCAGGAGTGATTTACAGGGCTCTGGATATTAAGAGAAGGGCTCATTCTATTATATTTGAAGGCAAAAACTCCTTTAAATTCATAAAGAGCCAGACAAAAATTACTCCAGTGATCCATATACCATTGAAATGAGCCTTCCCAGGGCTGAAGTAAAATTTCAAAACTTGGCTCTGAAGATGATGTCTGTAAGTTTTCTGGTATTCTTTGCTAATCTACTGTTTAATGCTTCCTGATCTGAGAGCTAATACAGGCAAAACCCAATGACATTTCTGCTTCTAAGAACATTTAAACTACTTTCTGTAACTTTTTTTCTACAGCAGTACTGAACTGCATGGAAAAAACTTAACCTGAGTTGTCTCACACTGCAAGCCACAGTCCAGTAATCTGCTCAAACGCTTGGCACCGTATGTTAGCTTTAAAATGAGACATGGACAAGAAGGATGTTCTCCATAGCAAGCACTAGAATCATACCTCTGAGACGTTCTCAGTCACACAACAAAGGAACAAACACTCAAGTATTGAATTTCCTATGTCTAAGAGGAGTTTTGCAAAACGCAATGCCAAAATTGGAGTCTCTACAAGAACTTAGAAGAACAAGGACACACAAAGAAACAAATAAAAATACGATTTCAACTGCTTGTCTGAACATGCTTGAATTTGATCTTGCCACAGAATTTAAGTGCAGGGTTGTCTTTATTTTCATTTGAAAACTGGAACTCCTTCTCCCCGTGCTCCACATAAGTATTACAGATGGCCCAGGTCACCCACCAATTGCATGTGTTACAGAAGAAATTTATTCACAAGTAAAGCATACTGGCACCACAACTGGCCATTTTTTACAAATAATGCCACAAGACTTTTCTTCCTTCTACAGAAGAGAACAAAACAGCATGTCAGATGCTTGCACTTGCAAGTAGAGAATGCTAAAACAAAATAAGGTAGTTGATCAAACTAGCCTGACTTGGAAAGGGAATGAATTCTAAGGTCTTCCGATTGATTTCCAAATTTCAATTAGCTTGGGACGACAGCCCCCCTGCCCACCCCACCCCCCCAAAACAAAAAACGAAACCAAA
>VYZV01010802.1:12551-34306 GCA_013401275.1 Pandion haliaetus
TTGCCCCAAGGTCCCCCGGGATACCCCAGCCCCCCAGCTCATCCCCTGGCCCATCCTGGGTACCAGCACCCCACCTGGGATGCTGCTGTTGTCCAGGGTATCCCAGAGGGTCGGGGTCCCCCAGACTCGTGTAGGGTTCCCCGGCTCGGCCCCACAGCCTTGCCCGGGGCATCCTGGCTTACCTGGGTTATCCCAGCTGGTCCGGGGTTTGACAGCCTCTTCCAGGGAGCCGCAGCTCTCCCGGCTCATCCAGGACACCCTGACTTGTCCAGGGTGCCGCCATCCTCCTCCTCCATCCGTCGGGTTTGGAGCGTGGGCTCAGGTAGCACAAGCTCGTGGCCGATTCGGCTGATGCCGTTCTGGTCTCGGCACTGCAGGAGAGCGATTCGTCCACTTTTCCCGTAGGGAGGTGAAGGTCTGGCGGTGCTGGAGGGTTCTTTGATGGAAAGAGTTCAGGAGGGTTGGATCAGGCCTTGCTCTGCAGAGGCAGAGGAGGAAGATCTTCAGAGTGGAAGATGAAGGTGATGATAGCGTGTCCAGAGCATCCCTGTGCTTGAGTACCACCAGGCATCGATGCATTTTTAGCGTTCAGCAGAAGTACTATGGGAGTTGAATTTTGCTTTGTCATGCAAAAGTTAAAAATAGTTGCACTTAATTCAGCACTTAAGCTTTTCATGCTGCCTTTGTGCTCACTTCTCGGCCAGGAAGAGCCTTCTTTCGGGGACACGCCAGTTTTTATTAACGACGCTTTGCCTTTCTGTACTGCCTCCTCTCTTTGGCCTCTCAACCTTGTTATTCCACAGATCCCAAAGCCCAGAGACACGCTGGCAGCCAGGGAGGCACAGGTTTTGGGTGGGGATGCAGAACCTGGGGTCTGCTCCCAGCCTCCTCGGAAACCTGTTATATGACTTAAGGCTGACCCTGTCACTTCTGTCATCTCTAGGCATGGAGCGGTCAAGAACGAGGACACCTTCAAGACCTCCCCGTTTCATTTTGATCTGTGGTTCTACTTCACTCTGCAGAACTGGGTGCTGGACTTCGGGCGTCCCATTGCAATGGTGAGTGTGGCAGAGGCAGGCACGCTGCTTTGCTGGCAGTCAGTGTTTTTAGGGTGGAGGACAGGGAGGCAGAGCCGTGGTGGTCCCCTGTAGACCCACAGGCTGTTTTCTGCACCAAAGGGACTCCCTTGAGGAGCTGTCCTTGAGCCGAGGACCGCTGCGAGGTACTGGTATCGAGCGTGTTGCTCCAGTCACAGGGAAGACGTCTGGGAAACTTGTTCCACGTCATCTATCCCACAACTTGATATTTTCATAACAAAAGTTACCTGGAGAGGTTCCTACTGCTCCTCCCCATACCTTGCCTGTATCTCTGGAGTTTGGGAGTCCTGCTTTCCAGATCGTACAGGGCAGAAGTGGCAATTACCCTCAAATGTAATTTTTTATTGTTGGCATCTGCACGTGGCAGAGGGTTAACGGAGATCCACTGCTGCAGGACTCCAAATGCCTTGCTCGCTCGGCCACACAACTTCACGGCCTTGGCTTTGGGCTGCGCTGCAGGAGTGAACGGCTGAGCTGTAAATACGCTGTGCATTTAGCACTCGCTTCCAGATTGTGCTTTTAGGGATGCGTACTGCAAGAAGAGCTGCCGAACTTCGTTACTAACAGCTACATGAAGTCAAGCTGACAATTAGCAAGCAGCGGCAGTCCAAAGCAAGAATTTTCTCTCTCCCTGTCTTTCAGCCAGCGATGGGGCTGTAATTGCGAGCTGCGTGGTGAGGATATACTGATGGGCTTTTTTTTCCCCCCTCCTCAGATAATCCTACCTTTGGAGTGGTTTCCTCTAAACAAACCGAGTGCTGGAGATTACTTCCACATGGCTTACAATGTTATCACGCCATTTCTTCTGCTAAAGGTAAACCTTGAGGTGCAGGTGTTGCTTTTTTTTTTTTAATATTACTGGTGTAAAAACAGGCTAAGAGTTTGTTAGGGACTTGTTGAACAAATGTTGATTATTCACAAACTCCTGCAAGTGAGCCAGCCCTACTGTACGTTAGAGGTTTGCCACTCCGGAAAGAATTTGTGATGCCACCTTTTAAAGAGCAACACAGTGACCATCTTAGTGCAATTCAATTTCCTGCATGTACAAAGCAAATCACTTTCCCCGGGAACTCTGGATTCAGGAGGAGTCAGAGCCCTTCTCCCTGGCTGAGCCAAAGTGTATTTTTAGACAACATCCGTCCGTGACTTAAAAGATTTTATGAGACAGCTGGAACTATAGTAGATTTTCTAAATTGTTCAGAGCTTAATTACACTTGCTCTTCGACATTAGAATTGTATGTTTAGCTTTAATTTATCTTGCCTCAGCTGCCAGCCACTGGATTGTGTAAACCATTTATGAGGTTAAAGACTGTCGTATCATTAGAAATCTTCTTATATTAAATACTTAGCAGCCAGAAGATATGAGAAAGCAATTATAAATATATTTTAACCTTCATTAGCTAGAAATTGAATTATGTCCTAAGATGTAAATGATTCTCTCTCTCCTGAGTCCGTCTGGGAGATTTTAAATGCCGGTATGGCCAAAAAGGAATATTCAGGATCCGGTCCTTTGGGGGATGTGAAAGCTCTGAGGCTCGGGCTGACCTGTCACAGTCTGACACAGCCAATTTCTGCAGGCTGGGTACTCATCAGGTTAAGATTTGCTGTCTTGGACTTCCCTGGCAGCACAGCATGAAGGCTTGGTCCACAGAAAAAAAACATTTGTTATTCAGGGTTCATTTCTTTTGCCCAGTGTCCCTTCAAAGGACGTGTCCTGCCGTCCTTTTCCATCAGACGAGAGCTCTCCTGGACCTTTTGCTCTTCGCATCCTCTCTGACTCCTCTGACATTCATACAGCAGATACAGAGAAAGAGAAAGTTAAGCCTCAAAATTAAATACAAGTAAGGAGCTTTTCACTGTTTATGAAGGGCTGCAAAGCTGATTTGGCAGCAGGGAGATGGGAGGCGAAGGTGGCCCCAGCTGATCCTCAGGCTGGGCTGATGCATCTCCCCCTGACCCATCGTTCCCGAGGCCGGCTTGGCGTCCCCTCCGAAGCGTGAACTGCTTAAGCTAGGATTTACATCTTCCGAGGTCTTCCCCGCTTTGCAAGCTGAGTGGGGAGCTCCTTTCTGGAGAGAAGCTGCTGCTCCTCGTCCCTAGCCGGACTTGGAGGAGCTCACCCCAGGCGCCGAGGAACACCGGGCTCCCCGCCAGGCTGCTGTGCCTGCCTCCACCCAGACCTAAGCAGACCACGAGATGGTACAGGGAGAGCTCATGGCTAAAGCTGGTGTTCAAAAGGTTGCCTCAACTGGTTTTGCTGGCAATTAGGCATTTCTAGATACGGGTTTAAATGCAGCTTCCTCTTTAGAAGCAAATACACAGAGAGGTGAGTCGAATTCCATTAGGAAGGAGGAAAAAAAAACCCAAAACAGTTCAACAAGAGGCCTTTGAAAGTCATCCAGCAGAGAATTATAAAGGAGCAAGCGTCTCTTAGCCAGGGGAGTGAAGTGCCTGTCCCCAGCTGGAGTGCTGCTGGAGGCTCTCCCTGCCACTGGAGGGCACAGGCAGCCTTGCAGATCCGCTCAGCAGAGCGGCTAGAGAAAGCAGTTGCCTTTTTGTTTCTCATTAATCGGTTTTGATCACATCCGGTGAAGAAATGGCTTCAAGTACTGTATTAGAAGTACTGGATCACTGATTCTGTCTAAGCGTTGACTCAGGTTACGGCTGCTGCTTTGCAGAAAGGCTTAACAAGGGCAAAAAACGTGGGTTTATTGTTACAAACAGGGATAAAGTGTATTGAAACCTGAAAGCCACATAGGCTGGTGGAAAAGTGTCTGAGGTGCATTTAGGGAAAGTAGCTGCAGTCAGGGAAGCTCATTCTGGTGCGGTTGCACCACTTTCCCAGGGGTGACGACTGTTTCCCCGCTACAGCAGCACAACCTGCAGCTTTCTGCAGGCCTCTTGCTTGGGTTTTGGATGATTTTTTTGGCAAAGCACCGTGAGGTCGAAGAGGGCAGAACTCGTCGCGTGTCTCTGCTCGTACCTTCTCACTGTTCAACACGTCTCTATGGGTTTTTTAGCTTATCGAGAGGTCCCCCAAAACCTTACCGAGATCAATGGTCTATGTCAGCATCATCATGTTTGTCATGGGAGCCAGCATCCACCTGGTCGGAGACTCCGTAAACCATCGCCTGATTTTCAGTGGCTACCAGCACCATCTGTCTGTAAGAGAGAATCCCATCATCAAGAACCTGAAGCCAGAGACGCTGGTAAAGAGGCTGTGTTTTATACAAGCACTTAAAAAATATATTAATTGCTTGTTCTTGTTCAATAGCATCCTGTTCCCTCTGCCCTTTTAAATCTCTTTTTGGTACATTACAGATTGATTCCTTTGAGCTGCTGTACTACTACGATGAATATTTAGGTCATTCGATGTGGTAAGCAATTTACAGTCTATCTAGTGGCCTCAGAACATAATATAAGGAAGGGCAGATCTGATCTGATCATAGATTAATATGTAAAAAAGTAAAACGCAGCTGATGAGTGCTGGCTGAGGATAATGTTCTCATAGCCAGTGTGATTACAGTGGCTCTCTCCCTTGGAAAAAATCACCCATTCCCCCTAGTTTTGCCACCGTCTCAGTGGTATTTCCTGGATGTGGCAGTTGTTTGACGGCCGTAGGGGCCAGAGGAATGCCTCGTCGGGTCTCACCCCTCAGCCACCTTCCACGGAATGCTCGGATAAAGAAGAGACAGGTTACAGCGCAGGTCTGCGGGCTCCGCAGACGCCTTGGCTGTCACCACCCCCATTTCTGCTCCTCTGGAGGTTGACCCCAAAACAACCCGACTCTGCACGATCTCTCTAGCCCTTTGCTCGCTCCCCTCCTTTACCGCGCATCCGTTTAGTGACCCTCCAGCAAGAAGGAAGGGTTGCGCACATAGCCAGACCAGTGCCGCCCAGTAACAGAGACGGTTTGGCCGTGGTGATCAGTTAGGGTCTGATTTCAGCGCTATTGCCCCAAGCCAACCCTAGAAATGCTTGTTCCAGCTGGACAGCGTGCTTCGGCCAGCGCGGCTGCCCTTGCTGACCCAGGGGCAGGTAATGCCGGTAGGGCCCGCAGGCTGGGGCAGGTCCCATCAGCACCCTCCCGCCTGCGTGAGCAGCACCCGGCACCGCAGACGTGTCCCACGTCCTGCTGCTCTGCCTGCACCGAAGACCCCAGGAAGGACTGTCTGGCCCTTTATCTGCTGCCAGATAATCCTGAGATTGCTCAGAGCGGAGGGAAATCTCTCCCCCATCAGGCTTTCCTGGTTTATTTGCTGTTCCTTGAACGCTGTGAAGCAAGCAAATCCTGTCCTTTTAAATAAAAAAGGGCTCTGTTAGGTTGCTGAAATCCTGGTCCACGTCCTGCTTTCCTGCAGTTCAGCTTTTGACACAACACTCTTACCCAGCCTCTTGGAGTCTGGGAGTGTAACAAATGCAATTGTTCAAAGGAGCACTTGAGCCCAGCTTTTGACCTAATCAGCAAACTTGGGTTTTCCTGCCGGAGCCCCAGAAGTCTCATTATCTGCAGGAGCACTCGGTGCAGCCAGGACATAAAATGGCCCTGCGCCAGGCACCGCCAGCCCTTCGTCTGTCGTATGGACGCAGCAGTAATCTCATAGCAAAAGCTGTGACGCTGGTGGAGAGGTGATGCCCTGACTGGTACCGCGGGACCCCGCACCCCAGTTACCCGCTGCTTCGCCTGCCTGAGCACGTGTGGCCAGAGCAGGCTGGGTGGCCTCCGCTTCTGCGCCTTCACCAAATTAATTCACAGGCTCAGCGTAGGAATTGCTTATGTGCACAGTTTGGGGTTGGGGGGGGGGGTGGTGGTGGTTTAAACACGTTCCAGGGTCACACCACCGACTGGAGTTGTTTCTGTTTGCAGGTATATCCCTTTTTTCCTAATACTGTTTATATATTTCACCGGCTGCTTCACCCCTGTTGAAGAGGAGAGCAGGATGCCAGTGGCTGCCTTGCTTCTGATGGGGCCCAGCAGCCTTTATTACTGGTAAGTGGCTTCTGCCCCCTCTGCATGGGTGGGGGATGAAGAAGGAGTAACGCAGGCAGCCCCACCGCGTGCAGGCAGGGGTTCTCCATTCCCCAGGGCAGAACTTGCTGCAGCTGCTGCCCTGCAGGTCCGGAAAATCAAATCATATCTCACTGAAATTTGCAGCCGCTTTAGCCTTTGCAAGCTGGGTCAACTTCAGGGTCACCCCTCAGCACTCCTGTCCCTGCTCGGGGTGTTTCTTCAGCCACAGTCGGTCATATTGTTACTGCTGGAGCCTCCGTGATACTTGCTGTCTGCCCCCGCTCCGAAGGCTGCCGCTCGCTGTGCTGTTACAGTTCCTCGATGATTTTGGGTGGGGTGGTCACCCAGTGCCTGCAGCCCATCCCCTGGGTCTCAGCTAGGTGGTGGCAATGGGGATGCTCTCGCCAGTCGTCCAGGCATTTTACAGAGAGCCCAGGCCGCCTGCGTGATGCTCGGATGCTGCCTCCTCAGTTCGCCCTGCGGGTCCAAATAGCCTTTTGAGAGAGGTCTTATTTCCCATTTTCATTAGCCTCATCTTCCCAAACGGTTTCCCTGATGGCAGCCAAACAACTTTTTCATTCATCTTCAGAGATGATGTTCTCTCTTGCCCGTGGCTTTGCCCCCTGCTGAGACTGGTTTTGTACAGTAAATTAATTTTTGATAGTCAAAATCATCAAGATGATTTGGTCACTTCCCAGTTACCCCATTGCACTTCCTTTAAATATATCAGCGTGAATCTCTGCAGCTTGTGTGCTAGCAATTTAAGAACCAGGGAGTGTAATTCCTCCTTCCCCCTGCCAACACCCGTTCAGGACTGGCCACTGCCAGATACAGCACAGGGGGAGCAGTGGATTTTTGGACTAAATGAGCACAACATCCACAGGTGGGAGCCAGAGTCTGGCTTTGGTTCTGCCTTTAAGCATCCCATTCACAAACAGAGCCCAGCACCTTTCAAATCCCATACTGGGCATGCGTTTCTTTACCCATTCTCTTAGTGAAGCCCATAGCTCAGTTGTTAAATTAGTGATAAGAAACATGAAAACAAATAACAGCTTAGAAGCTGGCAGTAGAAAGCAGCACAGCTTCGTCTGGATGTAGAGCAGGGAGAAGGGGGAGATGTTCACCCCAGGTAGAGCTGGAGGTGCTGGGGGCTGCTGTCGCTCAGTGCTTTCTCCTGGGGGTCACTAACGGGTGGTTTTGCTTTGTAGGTATCTCGTGACAGAGGGCCAGATTTTCATCCTCTACATTTTCACTTTCTTTGCCATGATGGCTTTAGTGATGCACCAGAAACGCAAAGGACTCGTCCTGGACAGCAATGGGCTCTTTCTGTTCTACTCCTTCATCATAACACTGGTCCTCATTGCTGTTTGGGTGGTTTGGCTGTGGAATGACAAAATTCTCAGGAAGAAGTACCCTGGTGTGATCTATATCCCTGAGCCGTGGGCATTTTACACCCTGCACATGAACAACCTCCATGCAGCAAAGGAAAGTTTGTAAGTTTTGATATTTTAGAGTGATTTGAAGAAAAAAAAACAAAACAAAACTCTAGTTTTTCTAATGTAGATGTATTTCAAATAAATTCCTGACCAACAGTAGCTGCAAGACGTTTGGTATGTTAACTAGAGCTAGCTAGGAAGGGGGTGTTCGAACAAAAGGGAAGAATAGTCTTTCTGACTTAACGCTTTAAAGCCAGGGTCGCGGCAGGGACGTCTCCCCTGGCTTTGCGCCAGCCAGCCGCCACAATTGCACAACGCAGTTCCACGCTGGACTTTTTTGGGTGCTTACAGGACAGCACCAAATCCCTCCCGTATCGGAGCAGGGCCGCAGCATCCCAGCCCCACAGTGGTCCACACTGCTGGCGAACCCCCGTCCCACCATCGCCGCCCCAGAGAGCATCCCAGCCTTTAATGGGAGTGGTTTGCTGGGAAGTCGGAGTGCTCTCCCCCTCTGTGTGTTTTGGCACGGAGAAGCGTATCTGCTCCTCCCACGCTGCTCCCAACCGAGTAAACATGCCGGGAAGGGGCTGAGCCACCCTACCTTGGATCTGCACGGCAGCTCCGTTCGGCCGTGCCTCCCCGAGGAGCCCTCTCAGGGTCCCGGCCGTCAGCGCCGGGGTTAAGCCTGCGCTGCTGAGCACAGGCGCGGTGCAAAAAGGGCCTGGCTGGCAGCAGAGGCAGAAGGGGCCAATTCCCCACGAACGCAGCCCGAAAAGAGCATCGGGCAGGGGGGTTGAGCTCCAGCGTCAGCCCCGCTCCCGTGGGGTCTGTGCCACCAGTGGCTTCTGCTCCTGCTCACCGCTTCTCCAGCCTCAGGTGATGGAGCTGAGCTCCTGCAACTCCAGCTGTGTCCCTGCGATAGTTTATGTCTATAAAATTTGTATTAGAGCCCTGTGTGACAGACTCCAAGTGGTAGAAGAAAAAAAGCTATTAGCGAAACGTACTGAATAAAAATACTTGGTAAAAGCCAAGCGGCTCACATTGCTTCCTGAAGCAGCTCTGTTCTTTGAAGGGAGAATCTTTATCCCACAAGATTTAAGGACCCTGGAAGTATCATTGTAACAGAGCAGGGTCTACCCTGGGAAAGGTCCAGTCCGTGCTACAGTAGTCGCTATGGCCGCTAAATATTTTGTTCTTGGGTCTGGATCTCCACCACCACCTGGCATCAGTTACTTCATCCCCCCCGCACACGTGCTAGCCCTGCCTGCGCAGCTGCTGGGTTTCTTTTCTTCAAGCACCAGCAGATCCAGAGAGGCAGAGCATCGCCCATCCCACACCCAGGAGCGCCCAGCCAAGCTGCTGGCTCAGCTTTTTTCTGTAGGGGACAGGATGGGACAAAATTACAGATTCATGCCTAATACTTGCTTTCCAACGGCTTGAACGTCAACCGAGTGGCAGAAGCCTAGCGCTGGAAGGGACCAGAAGATGTGAGCAAACACGGCTGTTTGTCTGAGCTAGTCCACAACAGCTGGAGGCTCTGCCTCCCCCACGCACCCAGAGTTAAACCCCAGAAGCTCTCCAGCCCTCCCTCTCCCTCAGCATCATTTCCTCAGCATCCCCCTTCCGAGTCCCTGCCGAGGACTGCAACAAGACTTGGCAGTCCTGGAGGCCATTTGCTCCCAAGCAGATTAGCTAAATAAATGCTAATAAATAAAAACGCGGACGACAGGGAGCTTTTTAAACCATCTCAAAAATCCCTTCTCCTCTCAGCCGGTCTGCAATGTCCCAGCTCCTCCTTGGTTGCAGCAGGCACGTCTAAACCCCCTTCCCCTGCAAACCCACCGGGCAGGGCACAGCCACATTGCCAGTGACCCAACACCCTGCACGGAGCTCAGCAAAGCCTGAATTAACTCTTTCTCCTGCCCACCAGCAAAACCCCTCCAGCACTGAACTGCAGAGCCGTAAATCCCCCCGCACCCTTCCCCAGCAGGTATCAACACAGCTGGGTTTGCCTCCCAGCAGCGAAGCTTAGTGCAAGGTGTGCAGCTATTTGAGATTATCAAACCTTTTGTGCTCAACCAGCTCAGCTCCATCCAGCCCGACTCCAAACACCCTTAAACCCCGACCGAGGGAAGCTCTCGCCCTACTCCTCCTGACAGTCCCGTCTGGAGTCCCGAGGTTTCGGGGAGGCTGGGGAGAGCCCTTCTCCCCACGGCGTGTAAACAGGAGCTGTGCCAGCAGTGGGATCCAACCCCGGCAGGGATCACGGCTCGTAGCCATAGCAGCGGGGTATTTATTACAGCCCGGCCGCACTACACCCCGGGCTGGCGGACTTTAGCCCTTAATTGAATAGAAAAGTAGCTGCAGACGCCTCGGATCCCGACGGGCAGCATAAAACACAAGGAGGGCCCCCAAAATAATGGTGAGTGAAGCGTTTTGGCTGATACAAACTGCTTGCCCCTCCTCACCCCATCCAGGTTTTAAAGCTGTGTTCGGTTTTTTTTTTTCTCTCCTTCTCTGCTTCATGCTACAGGCAAAATTTCTGTCCCAGGATCAAATTAATGGTATGTACAGTTTTGTTCTGTTTTTTTATTAGCAAGATCGGCTTAATAAATTTTCATATATATATATATTTTTTTTTTTAAAAAAATGGCATTTCCCCCAAAAGTGTCTCAGTCAGGGCTTGTGGTCCCCCACTTGCCCTCCTCCCAGCTCTCGAGGAGATCTGCTTGCTCTGAAACCAGAGAAATCTCCCTGATTTTGTTAAGACAGCGCTGGGCACAGGCCGGGAGCTGAAACCACCCGCAGACCCACAGGCTCGATGGCACCAAGACCAGCAGAAGTTAACCAGCAACGTCCCAACCCCATAAACATGTCAGCCCTGCCCAAGCTAGCAGGGACCAGAAGTTTCAGGTGACCATTTGCGGTACTGGAAGTTTCACATATGATGGGAACGAAGGTGAAGGAGGAAGAGGAGGAAGGAGAAGGTGCGGGAAGAACAAATTCCCATTGCGAGGCACCGGGGCTCTCCCTGGGGAAGGGGACCCCTGCCTCAGAGCGGAACAAGGGCGGGCTTGCTATGAGAATGGCAGAAGCAAGCTGAAATAAGAGTATTATTGCAAATCTGTTAATCTGCAGTGCCCTCGGGCTCAGCAGCTCTGCAGGATTGCTGCAGGGGAGGAGGCGGCCAGGGCAGGGGGAGGCCATGGCACCCACAGGGCTCCCAGCACCCACCCGGGGAGCCCTGGCACCCTGCACTCATGCCTGCAAGAAGGCCTAGGGACAGAGAGGATGAGGAGGGGGGTGGAGGGTGATTGCACCAAAACAGGCCGATTTTCCTTTCCCTGGCTGCTCTGCAGACAGGACTGTCCCCGTGCAGCACAACTTGCCCGTTAGCCTTGAGCGTGACAAGGAGGGAGCAGAGCGGGAAGGGAGGATGAGAGATGGCAGCCTTATCTAGGTCAGCTACGAGCCTTATTTATTTATTCGGAAACTGCGAAGCCAGTGTTTGAGGGGGAAGGGGAGAGGGCGAGCAGGCAGGCGAGGACGGCGGGGAGAGGCGAGGGAGGGGAGATGCTGCAGTGGGATGGCGGCAGGGCAGGCAGGGGCTCTCCTCTGCTAGACCGACGCAGCTGGCAGCACTCAGACTGTCAAATGCGACATTATCAGTTCTTTTGTCTTTTATTAAAACCCAGCCAAAATTAAAACCCAGGCCGAGGCAGGGGCAAGTGCCAGTCCCTACACAGACCAAACCAGCATCCTCCACTGCTCCTTAAGGGTCATTCCTTTAGCATCCTCTCCTACCCCCCATGAAGGCAGAGAAAAGTACTTTTTAACAGTATTCTACCTATTTGGAAACCTGACTCCACCTTCAGACGTGCTTCATGAGGCTGAAGGACCCCGATTAGCTCAGCTATTCACAAGCCTGGATTTTAATTGCCCTTGGCACTTTACCCGGGGTCCTCCCCCACTGTCCATCATCTTCCTTGAAACAAGACACCCCAAACAAGACACAATATCCCCGCTGGAACCCTACCAACGCCGCCCGACCGGCCAACGGGAGAAGAAACATCACTGGCAGATTGATGTAATCTTACATGGCATAACAGAGTTTTGGTTTTTAATTAGAGTTCAAGGAATGTTTTTCCCTGTACGACAAGAAACAAAAGGGCAAGATAAAAGCCTCCGACCTGATGGCAGTGATGAGGTGCCTGGGAGCCAGCCCGACGCCAGGAGAGGTGCAGAGACAACTGCACTTGCACAAGATCGGTAAGCAAAGCGCAGCCATAGCACATGAATAAAACACACTGGGTCATGGTTGGAGAAATTCAACTTTTCTGTGGTCAGGAGACTACATGCAAAGGCAAGGAGGCTGCCTGGAGCCCTGGAGATAATATTCACTCAGTATATACTCCAACAGGCCAGGCAATGCAGCACAACCAAGAACAGTCACCAAAACCTAGTCTGACATGCTAGATGGTGAACAAAGTCAATCCAGCATGCAGATTAAAATAGTGCCATTAAAAAAGAAAAGCCTCAAGTCACGAGCAGTGGGAGACACAAATATTGATTATGGATTTTGAGGCTGGGAAACTGTCCAGTCCAATCAGCAGAGGCAGAAGAGCACAAAAAGACATTAATCTGCAGCTACGTATAAATAAATGCAAAGCACAGCACAGAAACCAAAGAAGGATCAGGAGATAAAGTGGGCTGCGTTAAAATTTCTGGATACGAGGTTTCAGAGCACAAGCCTAGCAAAGCTATAAATGGGTTTTCGGGCCAGGAGAAAGCCCCCAGGAGTGGATCCACCCTGGTCCAGACCAGAGTCAGGCAAAAGGGAAAAGGTGCCCCAGGAAGGGGAACTGGGCGGGGGGGAGGGAGAAGAGGGGGATGCTTAGGTCTAGATCCAGACTACAAAACCAGGCCATTCCTAAAGAGTCTGCTCTTATTTTTCCAGACAGAAACGCAGAGCTGGATTTCTCCACTTTCCTGAATATAATGTACAGGCAAATGAAGCAGGAGGAACCCGAGAGGGAAATCCTCACGGCCTTCTCCATGATAGACAGGCAGAAGAGAGGCGTTATCGCAGTTTCGGAGCTGAGAGCCAAACTTACAAGACTAGGGGAAAAGCTTTCTGAAGAAGAAGGTATTTTGCAATTCAAAGATGTACCAAATGCTCCCCATCTTCTTCCTTCCTTCCTGGTTTTTCTCTGTAGTCAAACCTGGGATCAGGCGCTTCCAGCTGGGAAGCCGGGAAGGACCTGTGCCAGCAGGACATAGCACTGGTGACCCTTGGGGGGAGTGGGGGGAGAAGGGACGTCCCCCCCATCACACCCGAGCTGCGCAGTGCACCAGGGCATCGCGCCTTGCCATCGTGTCCCCCGGTCCACCCCACCGGCACCGGTCTCTTCCCCGCCATGGCCGCACACTGAGCTTGTGCCTCGGTTTAAAACACTTTGCCCGCGTAAACCAGAGCCCCCAGGTGAACGCAGACACGCGCTCGGAGCAGGCAGCACTCCCAGAGCCGAGCCAAGCGCGTTAGCAAGGTCAGCTCGCTGCAGCTAATTCGACTCACATGATGGCAAAGTCTCCTCGCCCTTGTCAGCCTTTGCCCACGCCACGATCGCTAAGCAGAGATTCTGCGCCTTGCAGAAGAGGTAAGCCAGCTGCCTGTTAACCGAGAGACCTTCTCCCTTTCTCAAGTTGTTTCCTGAATGATGATTTTTTTTTTTTTCTGTCTTACCCCAAGACGCTTCGCTGTATTCGTAAAGCGAGCGTCCGTCCCCCCAGCTGCAGGGATGCTGTAAGGAGCACACAGGGCGCTGGCAGTTTCCCAAGAGCGATGTGAGCTCTGCGGCCAGCACAATTTGGAAGAGAGAGGGGAACATTTTAATTAAGGTTCTTTTAAAAAAAAAAAAAAAAAAAAAAAAACACACAACAAAAAACCTGTCCTGTTTGTCAGAAATACGCCTCCAAAGGGCACAACAGGAGGGAGTTTCCAGGAAGCTGAAGGTGATCAAAACCTTTTAGACAGCCGATTTGGCCCGTAGGCATTTTATGTATGTGTATCAACTTTTTAAATGCATGCCCTGCTGTTCCAGCCTTCGCAGGCAGCAGGAGCGGGCCCAGGCCTGCGGGAAGGCAGCGCAGTGCTCTGCGCATCCCCCTGCCCCTCAGCCCCGGGGACGGGCCGGCCTGTCCCCTCCTCACTCCAAACCACGTCACCTTTGGCTTCTTCTCCAGCTCTTGCAGAGCTTTCGCCCCCTGCAACCCCGCTGCGGGGAGCAGGCTCTGGAGCTTTCAAATTGCTCACTCTCTGCCAGAGACAGCATTAGAAAAAGCCATCGCCAGCTTGACACGGGCAAGGAATGAGTTCTACCAGGGTTTGTACAGACCCCACTAGGCTCCTCGAGGGTATAAGAACTGTCCTTTCTCATGCTAAAAGTAGAATTTAGATTTGATCAGAGCAAGGTTGGTCAGTCCAGTCTCCTCACCAGCTTCAGGAGTGATACACCAACAAGGCGTTTCTTCTGAGCGTTTTCTTCAATTGTTTGCGGCTATTTACATCTGAAAACACTTTCAGAGCTATTATGAGAGCTGAACAAACAGTGAAGACAGAGACATTAACCCTAATTAAAGGCATCCTAGCAAGAACCGCTATGATATAGATTTGGGAGGTGCAGGGGGTTCTCCCATTACTTAGGCGTATAGGCTGCACATCTACTCACACAACCCGTAACAAGGCTCTATAGATCCTAACGTAGGAAGCGATGCTTCTTCTCAACATGAAATTTCCCCTTTGGCTTGACGCACTGAACTCCAGTTGCTAAAGCTGGTATAAATATTTGATACCAGAACAGACTCAATTTCATTAGCATCTGCAATTGTTCAGTAACTACTGGCACATACCTTCATTTACAGCGGCTCCAGAAAAGCCTTCATTTTATTTTAGCCTTCTTTTAGCAAATGAGAACTGACACATTTTTCTTCTTTAAATGTTCTGGGAAAAAGTAATTCTTTTTTTGAATATATGTCCTTAGAAGCATTTGATTACCATCAGGGTATCCCTTTTGAAAGGAGGATTAGATCTCTTGGAAAGAAAGTTATTACTTACCTTACAGTAACAGCAGTTCTCACGATAGCCCCTCATTTACCCCACGCTGCAACCAAATCGTCCTGGCAGCAGCTCCCACGGGGGCTGCGCTTACCCCCGACATACACCGATACCAGCCCACAACCAGGGGCAGAGGGGAAAAGTGTCTCATGCAGTACCCCCATGAACAGCAGAGAGAGGAAACAGGTTATGCTGCTCATAGAGACCTTCCACAACAACTTACAGTAAAACAGCTTTTTTTCCCCTAAACCTACCCCCTCCCCGCCCCCCCATGACCTTCCCCCTGGATTTCACAACTGGCAACTGCAAAGCTATTATTCTGCGCTCCAGTATGAGTACTCGGAGTCTTATTTAAATAACCACAGCTTGTTCAGCCTGAACAGCCGTTCTGGTAACCTCAGCCAAGTAGCTCACAAGTAAAAACGCAGACCAGCCTCCGCCGACCTGCCCGCACCCATTTCA
The DNA here is from genome assembly GCA_013401275.1 of Pandion haliaetus. NCBI lineage: Eukaryota > Metazoa > Chordata > Aves > Accipitriformes > Pandionidae > Pandion > Pandion haliaetus. The sequence goes on from VYZV01010802.1 coordinate 27,672, forward strand.
GAAAGGGAGAACACTGGAGCACAGCCCTGGGCAGGCGACTCCAGCCCACACCGGCACGAGATCACGGAGCACGACACCACGTACGATCCCGCTGTTTCAGTGGTCTATCGACAGGCTCTGAACACCGAGAAGGTGTCCCGCTAACGAAACATCAAACGATAAAATACAGACGCACAACCCGACAGCCTCCTCTCCGGCAGACTGCCTGCCCCATCCCTCCGCGCAGCATCCGGCCACGATCCTGTTCACCCGCTGCCGGCCCAAAGCAAAACGGCGACCCGCTTGTGAAACCGCACACGCGCCCCTCAACGTTGGCAAGCACGCAAGCAAAAACCTCTTCTGGACTGTTATCGGGCACCTTATCGAAGGAAACTAACTGCTGCCCAAAACATTATCAAATGGAAGCTGCCGGGATGCTCCGACGTTTGTTTTAGCACCCACCCGCTATGTATGTTATGGGTAAAGTAAACAAGCAAGGGAATTCGCCTCCTCTCCTGTCATCCCAAGGAAGATGGCATCTAATTCCCGGTAGCAGCTTCACTCAGCAGCATTTAACATTACTTTTCTACGTGTCATTTCTTACGTACTTCTATTTTACCGACGTTATTTGACAGGAAAAATACCTTGTAATGGTTTAGCCTGTGCAGAAGAGAGCATTTTAAGTTAGGTAACTGCTATCGCTGCCAAGGCGTTCCCAAAGCTGGAATGAAAAGCATCACTACTGCCAGGTGCCAACCGCACAGTTACCACTTCTGTAGGAGTCATTTTCAGTGAGAGCCTCAGAGCTCCAGCTGAGAAGCTATTCTTCACTTTCAAACACTAAACGCCTGCCGATATTAACATACAGCACACAAATCGACTTAAAGCTGGGCACATAATCCGCATGAGCACTTAGTTTTGTCTAAATTGAGTAGGGACAGGTTTGCTATTCAAGCCAAGTAAGCCACTCCTACCAAGAGGAACTAAAAAGCTGATTTGGACTAAATCTGTGAATCTTTTCCTTGTGGCACTCAAAGAGATGGACACCTCTGCTCCAGAAAGTTACACACGAAAATCAAAAGTGCTAACTGATGCTAGGTTAAAACTATCATCTGGATGGCATCTCCAACTGATCCCAGAAGTTACTACTTCTAACAAAAATTATTTCAAAACCCAAACCCTGCATTGCTCTTCTTTTGATGATCATGACATCCCTAATATATACACCACTCAAACTTACATTTTTCTTTTACTCTTTCAGTTGATGACCTGCTAAAAGAAGCCAAAGTTGGACCAAATGGAACAATAAAATATGAAGAATTTGTCCGCATCATTTGTCTTCCTACAGCTGACTACTAAAATTCAAAACAAGAGATCTGATAAAGAGCAGGACCTGAAACTTTTTTGAGTTCAGTTTTTCCTAGTTACTACTTGGACTCGGGAATCATCATTTGCCGTTACAAATCCTTATTTTGCCTTCATGACAGTGCTTAACACTTACACAGGTTCCCACCCCATTTCTGGAGAAACGTTGGCACAAAATGTGAGCCGTTACTTAAATAAACTGAATATAACATTCCCTTGTGTAACAGGTGTCATGCTTAAAAACCCCCTCTTATTTTAAAAAGGCATTTAAGTCTACAGATTGCAGCATAAATGATAATTTGTAGTTAAGGTCTCAGGGTGACTCTGTTCCAAGGAGTCAGCACCACCCCGAACCATTTGCTGCTTCCACACACCCAAGCCCAGGCACAGTTCTTTGTGTAGAAACAGATTCCCCGGGAAGCTCGATGATGCCACGACGGCGGCAAATTTAGCGTAACTATGCACAGCTCCCCGGTATTCCTCGGATCCACGGTATGATCCCAACCAGATGTTCCCCTGTCACGAAGCTGTCAAGCCAACAGCCCCATTTGCAGGGTGGCCGTGTCCCTGCTGACTACCCAAAGCGGGAGGAGACAAGCAGCCGGCAATTCTCCAGCTCCCCCAGTTAGTGATGCTCACCGGCTGCGGAGAACACCTCCCCGTCTCCGAGCCCAGGAATGGTCTATGATCGCCGTCTCATTCCTCCCCTCCCCTTTCGCTCCTCCAACATACAAGATGTCTGTATTGTTGTACTTCTGTCACATTATTTATTAAGGCACAGTATCTTGCAACGTCAAGTCTCTGTGCGGTTAAGCTGCCCCCGCATTTTGAGGCAACACGCTGAAAATGCTGTGCTTGGTAAATGTATCTCTCACCAAGTTCTGGGCTAGCTGCCCAGAACACCCTCCCAGAAACAGCCTGGCAGGGAAAAACAGAGGCCGTGAAAATTCAGCTGCTCTACAACAGGAAAAAACCACCCCATCTCTCTTGGCTTTAGACTGATTAAAATCAATGTGACCCACAGCAGTCGTTACTGATCTTCTTCCATCTATATCCTGGCAGCCTTAACTAAGGTCCTCAGACTGGTACGGAATTCAGGACAACATACGGCAGATTCTCTCTGGAGTCAGTCGGAAATTTGCAGAGACGATCCTTGCGCAGCCACAGCCCAAGCAGCAACCTGCGAAGCACGCTGGAAGAGCACGGGCTCCTGCCGTGGCTTCTACCCACAGGAGCCCCATTCCCCTCCTTCCTTTTTTTAATTCTGAACCTTTATCACTGAAGCAACTACCTCGCTCTTTGCTCCATTTCTGAAATGACCAGCAATGAAATCATCACAGCCATTGCAGACACAATGCATCTATCTCCCACTGAGGCACTCGGCACAGCCTGAACACCGCAGCTAAGGCTATGCCACCAAAACCATCACACGTCGCTGCAACACGTGGCATCAGCCAGGACTGTAACTAGCACAAACTTGGTTATAAACTGAAAAAAACAAGCATGGGCCAATCTTAACCCTTCCAATTCAGTAGCAGAGTCTCTAGAAGGGTAAAGTAGGGATTATTCTCGTGGCATATTATTATTACGTGGGGGTAAAAAAGCACAAAAGATTAAATGACATGCTAAACGCTGCGCAAGAAATGGAAGCGGATCCAGGATGTATCTTTCAGGCAAATGGCAGTTTTGCGCCCAACCTCCCCTGGATGCAGAGCCAAGCTGCAGAGCCTGCGGTTCTCACAAGACGGCAGTCCCAGACCAACCCGGTAAGCTCAGACTTGGATCCTGACATGCCAAGATACTAAAGGCCCTCTGAACAGCAAAGGATCATGCTTCAAGGGGAAATGCACTTTGCTAGATGTAAAACTGACATACCTTGTCATGCCTGTCTACTACATCCCCCAATTCTTATATTAGCTCTTCCTACTCATAGAAAACAAAACAAACCCCCCTTGTTTCTCTGAAAGTAAGCTACAAGCAGCTCAACACTCAGCTAACGCTCCAGAAGAACATTATACAGTGAAATAGAGATAGGATTCACTCGAAAAACCAAGAACAGGTTCCAAATAACAGCAGAAGATAGGACTTCCCTTGTAACTCTCTTCCCACTGTTCACAGCTGATCTCAATGTTTGGACAAAAACCCCACCTACCTTGACGCTGAGCCTTTCCGCACTAGTGCCCGTCGGAGGTCTGCCCACCGTGTGGAGTTCGCTTTCTGCCCACCGGAGCTGTTCCAGACCTTTGCTACAGAAGTACCAGCAATGAAGGCGAGCAAAAACCTCGGTTGCTTTGAGCACGAGCGTAATTAGCTTATGAAGCAAGGAGTTCATTTAGAAGCATTTGTTTCCAATATGCATCAATAGCCAAATTACAAATGATCCAATACACAGCTTAATTCTTCCCTATTGACCAGAACAGTTGATTAACAAATCCTTTCAGCTGCAGACAATATAAAAGCTTGTATGTCATGGGGACTGATCAGCTCAAAATCACTTTGGATTACTCCAGAATGCATCTGTATCATAACAGGCAGTTACTACCCTCTCTGGGTGGGTAAACATTACCCAAATAATAAAAGCTAGCAAAAAGGAACCGCACTTCACACAGACTCACAAAACAAAGCAGCATTGCTAGAGCTGAGAGAGACAAGTGTGAGACACTCCATGCCACAAAACATTTAGAAGCAAAGCATTCCTGATCAAAAGCAACCTCTGCAACTCTGAGTTCACAGAAAACACCCTCCTTCCCCCCCTTTGCTTTCCCCCAGGAAACACAACGTAACTGAATGCTTTTTATTACATCTAAAGATTTCTACATAAACAGGTAACATTCAATAGGTAAACCATTTTTTTTTTTCCAATGCATATAATAAATATTTTCACTTGGTACTTTTATACAAACTGACATTGGTCTACTATACATTTTTAAAAGCCATTTACTGGTTTGGCATGCCGTATGGAAACTAAGAGAAAGTTTTAAGGCAATGAATGACAGATTTAAATTCATGGAATTAATGGCAATTTTAATATTCTGCTTATATACATTTTTCCCTTTGTTAATTAAAACAATTAACAGCAGCACTTTCGGGGACCACCAGCAATTTTCCCTTGTTAGAAATCTAAGCTCTGTTTAAAAAAAAAAAAAAAAAAAGAAAAAAAAAAAAGAAAAAAACAGTTACACTGACAAAACAAAATCCTTTCTATTTAAAATGTGCTTAAAACCCTGAAATGTTAAACTGCAACGAAGAATTAATTTTCAAAACATTCTCCTCACAGTCCTTAGCTCTGTGTTGGGAGGCAGGTCCAGGAGAGTCCAATGAAAAATCTATCAGTCACCTCATCCTTGAAAGGCTTATTGAATCCTTGCCATGGAGAGGAAGGGGCAAGCCTGGAGTTGCTGTCACATCTGTCATTATGGAAGGAGCACAAAGTTTTTAACGCATGGCATAGGTTACAGTTTAGCGTGGTTTTCCATCTTCTAAAGGATGCATCAGTAATGCCCTCAAGAGCGATTCAAAGCCACTTCCACCCTGCTGCTATTCCAACAGCTCGCACCCGGGTGTGTGTGTACATACACACACACACACACACAGCTCTGCACGTAACACAGACACACGTGCGCATGTGCGCACACCCCACGCCTCTAGTGGAAGAATTTGAGGACAAGAGGCTGCTGGTTCAAGGATCACAGAGACTCTGCAATCTGCAGCGGATGGAGCAGGACCACAGGCCAGGCCACGCCGGCTTGCTCTACTGCATCTTTGACAACACGCGAACTAACGGAGATTGAGTTTTGGAGTGACATTTGCAGGGAACTTGTCGGGAACTCAGACTGAGACTTCTACCAAGCAATGTTAACTGTGGTCAGAGGCACAGAGAATTATCAACTATAAAGAACACCCTAGCATGAAACAGGAATACTCACACAGCATATGGGATTAATACCACAAAGGAGGACTTAAGAACGTTTCTGTCCCTTCTCTGGAGAGCAATGAGGTTAAAAAATGACAACGGTCAACTGAACAGCCTTCCTTCCCTTCAGGGTAACTTCTGAAGAAATGGAAGACGTCATCAGCTGACCTCACTTTCCAAAAGCTGAGACAGGCATAAAGTTGCCAGATTCTGTGTTACCACACACTCGTCACATTTAATTTTATATGTGATTTAACAAGTTTTTAATACCATTGTCAAAAGTGACATAAGCTGCTCTTCAGGTCATCTTTAACAATACAGTCAATGGAAATGTTGCCACAATCATCGGTAAAACAGGCACAAGCTCTCCCAAATTTCTCTTGGGTGTTTCAGAAGCTGGGGACACGCACGATCCCAGTTACACCGATGGCAGTCGTACTCCAGATTTACAAATGGTATTATAGCAAAGCATATGCTCTGAAGTTACCAGGTTAGTTTTCATGACTAAAATGTATGAGATATATTCCTAGTGTAGGTTTAATCACTTCAAAATCAGACTGAGTTTAAAAAATAAGTATTTCCCATTTTCTATCCTTTTATTTATTTTTTAACTGACATTTAATAAATTATAAAATTGGTGTATGGTGAAATATATATATCAGCCAGATATGTATGAAATACACATGCATGGGAAAAACTATTTAACTCACTTTTAACTCACACACACAGATCTATAAATACATATATACACACACATATACATATAAACACAAACATTTGTTTTCAAAATTCAAGTCAACTATTTAGTGGCAGAGGGATGCTGTAAAAACACTAAAAACAATTTTGATGCCACATAATGTGAACCTTTCAAATAACCATACGACTGATCATACAGCAATACCTAATGCTACTTGGATTAAAGTTTTTTTTTTCTTTTTTCCTTTTTTTTTCCTTTTTTTTTTTTTTTCTTTTTTAATCAATGCAAAATTTTGAGACAACTTCATAGGCAAAAGGTGGCCCTTGTCAATGCTCAAAGCAACTAGCTGCAATCAACAGTTTTGGACATGAAAAATTCAGACAAGAATCTGCTAATTTTAGTATTCCTTAACTCTCTTTCCTGATAAACCTGTTACCTGCACTTTCAACCAGTTATAAAAATATTTTTCACACCAGAGGAAATATTTACTCTCTCTGACATGGACTTTGGGACACAAGAGAATCACTTCCTTCCCTTCCCCTTCTCTTACTTTAAAGAATCTCCTGAAAAACTGCATTCCAGCTATTTACACATTTCACTCTTTAATAAGAACGGATCAGCCCAAATGACCCATCAGTTCTAAAAAAAGATACTCCTATGTCATGCACAACTTCAAAAAAA
>VYZV01010802.1:41162-52217 GCA_013401275.1 Pandion haliaetus
TGCAGGTAGGCAGTACCAGGAAATCAATCTCTGTGTCACTTTCTATGTATAGCAACTCCCCAAGTGTGAAATTGTACATGGAATTGTACATGCATTTGGGGGGGTGGCAGTATTTATTTGATGTAACATGAATGTCTGCTATCAACCATGCCAGACTTGTGCAGCTGTTCCACTAAAAGAAAAGACAACGTGCTGCTTTCACCTTGGGATCCAGTGCTATGGAATATTGAGAGGAAAAGAAAAAAAAAACCAAACATAAAAACAAAAAAAACACCCCACAACCATTTTAGGCAGGTTAGCTCAAAAATTTACCTAGAATTGGAAGGAATACCTTTCATTATTATTAACTTTAACAGTTTGATGACCACAATTATTCCAGAATACTGAATGAAGAGGTATCTGGTTAGTAATTCTTCACCAACAGCAGGGAAATGAAAGGACGTGGTAACTTAAAACAAGTCACAGCCAAATAACCCAAGATTTCAGAGCACTGTATTCTGGGCAGCACAAGGACAGTAAGCACAGAGTGTAAGGTACTACATCCTTCATTTTGATTCAGTTTTACTTACCCATCAATAATGAGATGTTCATAGGGAGCCTTCTTGTCACAGACAGGGCAAACCCAGGTTGGTTTCTTTTCATTCATTTGAATATACAGAGTGGCATCAAAACACTGCAGGTGTGAACAAGTCAGGGCCCTACATGGTATAGTTAGCCGCATTTTACCAAGCTTTAAGAGAAAAAAAAAACAGTATCACATCATCTTGATATTAAATTAGCCAACAGGGCTTTTCTGTCTGAAAAGAGACAGAGACAGGTTGAGTTTTACTCCAGAAAGAACTCTCATAAATCCAAGTTTTGATTAAAATACGTGCCACATACACTGTTCCCTCCTTCCTGTAGGTTTGATTATTGCATAAAAGAAAAAGTTACTAAAAAAATCCCATTTTTAACTACATTTGATCAAGGAGGCTGAAGACTACATCCTTCTATATTTCCGTAACAAAATACAGGGTCCACTGAGCACCTCTAACATACCGGTGTCCTGGGCGAACCACAAAAAAGAATTCTTCTTCATCAGTATTTTAAAAGCTGATGAACATGGGTCAGTGCTCTCCTACTCACTCACAGTTAAAAGCATGTATTCAAGCCGCTGTCCATAATTCAGTCATCAGGGCACTACCAGAACTACTTGTTTAACTTTACAGTCACAGAAGCAAGCATACAGAAAATGCATTTGCAGGATTATGGATCATTGCCTGACGTGTTTCTCTAACTCCACCATTTTCACTACGTTCTCCAAAGCACTGTCAGGAAGTGCCTACTCACAAAATAAGTCGCACCTGTTAACTATTAAGAAACTATTTTATACTCCTCCTGCTGTGATAAACACCACTGCTACGTACACAGTTGTGAGCTAACCTGAAATTTCCCTCCGTGTTTCTTGTGTAAAGTACAATTAGCTGACTATCCCCTATACTACCATCATACCTTTTCAACACTAAAAAGGGCCTGCGAATGTTAATGGAAGATGAGACAGGAGCAAATGAGTTCTAAAGCATGCTTTCTGATGGGAACTATCCTTTCCTTCAAGTTTGTAGAAAGGCCAGGACAGCGGGATTTTGCAGGCCGGCACACAGCTTCCACAAGTTTAATACAAAAAGCACAGTTGAGTGCTTAAGCTAAGCAGGTAACACAGGAGCGCTACATGCAATTAGTGTTCAGGCTAAATTGTGGAACAGGAATATCTTAGCTTGGGTTAGCTAAACCAACACTAACCCAGACTATAAAACCATTAACATATGATTACACTGAATGCAAAATTGAGTAGACGGTGAAAGGCATTTCGTATTATTCTGAAATAAAAATGTTTTCTCTCCTCAAAAAAAACCAAGCAGTTGTTTTCTGGCAAAATCCTCACACTGCAAGTTTAGGAGGGGCTTTAACTGACCACACTAAACGTAAAAAGTAGGAATGTCTAAACAAGACTTTTCCCACATTAAAAAACAACAAAACAATTATTTATTAAGAACTATTTATACTGAGTATTTTGAAGTTATATATATTTGACTAAAATATGCGCAATGACTTCATTTGAAAACCTTCAGCCAATTCTAGCAGTGGATAGTAGGAGGAACTGGTTTTAGTATGGCTTAAGCAAGCACCATGGTCACACATACTGATTCTGAGCAATACAAGATGGGTGCCACAGGATGGCACTCAATCTCAGAATATCAGAAAACTAAAAACAGTATCAAGAACAAAGGCTCTACTCACAGTCCACTACTTCCTCCATGATGCTTTTTTTTTTTTTTCTTTTGCATCCCCCGTAAGCAGAAATCCCTCCACCCCATTCTCAGCAAATCCAGCTAGACTGCAGGATCTTGCTTATTTTTCTTCCCTCTGGCTCTCAGTCACTGTCACAAAACTCACCACCAGATGGGAGGGGAGCAGAGGACACCCTGGGGAGTCTGCAGCTATGGTGGTAAAGAGCTCAAACAGCAGGAGGTGCTGTATGTGCCATGTGTTTGGCACCCCCTTCCCCAAAATCCATGACCAAGCACATTACTTCTATCTATCACATAATCAACCCCCAACAAAGCAAGGCCCCCTGATCCATGTCTGTTATGAATCCTTATCTCCCAGATGGTAGGTCAATGGCTCATTTGTCTTTTGGGCACAATAAGAGTCTCCTCGCTCAGCGAGGATCAAGAGTAAGGGTACCAGAGATAAAACCTGGATGCTTCTATGTGACGCACCATAAAAATAAGGAAAGACGAAGACACGTGCTGCAGGAAGAACATAAATACCGGTCTCCCGAGTAAAAAAACAAATTTAAACCAGAAACATTTTCACAAGCTTTTGGTATAAAGACTGTGACTCTAATTTCTAAGTAGCAGTCGGATTTAACCGAAGCCATACACATGTAGATAGAATCAGCGTACTCAGCGTGAACAAGTTGATGTCTCCTTTCCCATTTTTGGCATTGAACATCCCGGATCAGCTCTGCCATACTGGCCAAGCTGTGTCAGAACTGAAAAAAGAAAAAGTCCAAAAAAAAAAAAAAAAGATATGCAACCCAACTTTTTAAAAACACTGTTTCCCAACACTGTTACTGTTTTGATTCCTGCCTGTTGGCAGCCAAAGAAACACTGCATTGATTTCTTTTACAAGCATACAAAACATTGCTATCCTTTCATGCTAAAAAATGCACCCAAAACAGGAGTTAAGGACTTGTAAACAAAGCTGGAAAACCTACGGTAAAATGCTATTTGGCATTTTTGTTCAGTTAAATATTTGGTCCGGTTGCAGAGCCTGTGGGTTTATTTATTTTTATTTCAAGGTAAAAACAAACAAACAAACATACAAAAACCCGCATTAATTCAAGTGTCTTCCTGAAATACAGATTCAGTCCAGCCCCTTTGCCTGCTGTATCTTGGATAGATTCAGCCAATAGTTAAGGACAGCTTTTTCTCCGTACTGCACGGTCTCAGAGGGAGAGCAGGCCTCTGTGCTAAAAAAAGCTCAGCAGTAATCCAAAACAAATTCAGAGGAAGCTGCCTCACGCTGCATTTTTTTGAGGGCAAAACTAAGGTTATAAAGTCTAAACCTGCCACCCCCATCCAGATATGCAATTCCATTTATTTTATTGAAGGATACACACAAGAGAATCACACCCATAACAAATGAGATGGGAGAACAGCACCCTCACATTAACAGAGCTGAAGATGCATCATTCTTTAATTTTGGGTTCTGCTGTTGGAGACCAAATCAGCACTTTCAATGTGTACTTTCAAAGCATACACTGTCCGTTCAAGCATTAGAAAATAAGTACAAAATATTTTAAAAAAAAATTTTCCCTTAACCAAATGCTTACAAATTAGCAAGTAAAAATATAGAGGCTGTAATAAAATTACATTCAGACCTGAGGACAGTCTGAATCATGCTAATAATCCTTCTATTCACAGGACAGGTTGAAAGGTGCAGTCTCTGTCCCAACGAGCCTTTGCAACGACGGATTACTGCAAGAGCTACAGTGAAATCAGACAGCACTGAATGAGGAACATACTGGAAAAAAAGTCAAGTGTATATGTTTTGTAGACATTACTAAAATGATACAGAGACAAATACCCTCAAAATAATCTGCTATAAGACTTTGTTTTGTACATCTAATCAGAAAAGTAGTAAATTTTGAAGAGGAAATACTGACAAAGGTAAGACTTCTGAAGAGCTACATCCTAATGTCTCATAGCTGTTTCGTTTTTACACCTGGCAGAAATCTGAGAAAGCAAAATAGAATTTGACATCTTTAGGTATTGGCAAATTTGCAGTCCTAAAAGCAATATTGTAGAGGATATTCCTGCTCTAATACTAACTTATCTGAATCGCAGTCATCAGGGAAAAAAAATGCATCTAAAAGCACTACAGAAGAACTTTTATCAGTAATGGAGGCAATCAGGACAAACAGAAATGTGCCAGAAAACTCCCATGGAATGATCTGTAAAGCAACATAACTGCCTGAAGTGGCAGTTTTGACAAATCAAGTACGACTGAAGTAAAAATGTAATTCCAGAAGATGCATGAAGATCAGTTTAAGATAATGAATTAATACATAGGCACTTCTAAACTCTTACAGCCATTTAATTCCTGCTAACGGATTACTATTTTTGTCTGTATTGGAAACTAATTTTAAGCAGTAAGAATATTGTGCATAAAAAAATGACAAAAAAAAACCCCAGAACTATCATTGTGCTTTCTAGAATAGCAAAGTACTAACAGCACAACAAAAATTCAACTATAACAACTCAGCAAAATAAGTTGCCAGGTGTGGACCCAAAATACTTCAGTGTTCCAAATCTGCAGCAGTTTCGATGTGACACATAAGTTCATAGGTTTGTAAGATTATAGGTTATGAGGTTCTAAGTTTACAGATCAGGATTTTACTTTGTAAACGTAGTCCCTGTATCTTTCTTACAGATGAGTTTTATTCTCCCTATAAATGTGTTATTATTTAGTTAGCTTCAATGTTGACATGGAGAAAGTCTTAAGATTAAAGATCATGAAAATACCACATTTGAAGATTTACAATAACCCAATACATACATTAAAAGTAACCACAATGTCAATTGTGCTTTTTTACAAAGCAAAGCTTATATATCTGAAATTTAGCTATATCTTTACATTGGTAGAGTTTAAGAACATACTTAATAACTTGAGAAATAAGCTTCAATTTTGCAAGAATAAGGCAGTTTTCTTCTTTAGATTTCAAAAGGGAAAATTTCGTTTCAAACTTGAACAGACTGAGCCAAACCAGGAAACAGATGTACCCTTAATCTTGAAAAGAGGTTACAAAGTTATACTGTAATAAAGATACTGCGTCAATCAATACAGAGGGTGAGTATTCTGAAGGTGCATGGTACTTGAAACAATAGCACTACGTTCCAAAGATTAAAAAAGTGCACGTAATATTAATATTGTGCTGTTTACTAATGATAACATAAACCCAGGTATAAATTACCACCTATCTCTGCATCTGCTTGGTTAAAAAAACAATCAGTAGGTCAAGATACAGGACGACTCTGCCACTTCCACATTCCTTGGAACTATGTTCTCCCACTCCAAATTTGGAACAAATTTTGTTTGAACAACCTCTAGGACACTGCTTTGTTTTTAATCTAAGATTATTAAATACTCAATGTGTACACATGCATATAATCAACTTCAGTCAAAAGACGCTCAATTCTTTGACTAGAGACACTGGCTGAAGAGCTATTTTTAATAGTCAGATTCACCTACCTTACCACTGAGAGTGGTTTTATCACAATCAAGGACTCAAACTGCACACTCAGATGATCTAGTGACAGATTTAAATGTATGCTTACATATAATTTTGAATAGTAATTTCAAGTTACTGGAATACTCATTTTTTCAGGGGTATATCATGTGCTTAAGCACAGTGATAAATAACTTCAGCACTGGATCCTATCCCCACAAACTTAACACACAGGTAAACCACAAGCTAACTTCTACCAAATACATGTCCCAGAACAGCCACATTTTGATCAGAATCATTTTGAGGGAATTAAAATAAAAACTTACTGGACAAAGAAGAGAAACTCTCAAGCTTGTTGTTGCTATTTCACTGTCTGGATCAGCAGTCAGTTTCTCTTTAACTGTTATTTGAAAGAAGAAAAGGTTTATTTTACAGTTGAATTAAAACACAAATTGGATGACACAGAAATAAAACAAGTCTAAAACTGTGTGCTAAACTTTCAGTTTGCCATATCTACTGGAAGCAAGCAGCAGTGACTATTGTTTCAGATTCACAATAAACATGTAACGTAAGCAGTCTTTACTCTCTAGAAAGATCATAAACAACAAGATTTAAGAAAGCAAAAAGCAGGAAAAACTCATCTTAAACCAAGGTCCCTAGAAAATGTATTCTTACAGAGATGTCTCTTTTCATATATATGCAACTTTGTACTCGACAGTTATTTAAAATCTACCTACAAGATGAGCCACATGAACTTGTTAAGTACATTAAAGAAATGTTAGCAACTCTCACATGGACAAGCACCACTGTAAACTTCTTAAATACTCATCAAGCAATCCTGTGATTTAAAATTGAAAAGCAAGTTGAGAAATAGGAAATCAGAAGTACCCTGACAAAATTTGAGTTTTAAATAACTGCAGTGAAGTATTAGAACTTACAGAAGTCTTTCATCAATACCCATCCTCTACTGTTACTTATAAGGACTGTTTCATAAGCGGTCATTTCTTAAATGAACAAGTCAGTTCCGTGTTCTTCCTGCTCTATGAACTGGACCTACACACTCATTCTCACCTTGTATACATAGAGCAGTAGCCACCTGGAAACTCTAGATTTTTGTGCATTTAAATCATCATACTGCATTAGCACAAGCTAATGTCCAGCACTATATACCACTGGCTTTGTAGCATATACTGGTGGACTAACTTCTTCCCTTCTGGAGAAGGTCCTGTGCTGTGTATAAGCCACGTTATCTGAGCATTAAAAAGTAAGACCAACAGCTGTCAGGTGTTGGCATTTTCACCCCCTCCCTGAAAAAGAAACATGCAGCACTTTTTGCTTGCATTTTTATTATACCAACTTATACCAACATGTACTTGTCAGAGAAAACAATGAAGCAGCAAACCTCACGCTTAAATTTGGAAGGGGGTTGGGAGGAGTATTGTGCTAGACACTCTCTCCAGGAGCTGACTCCACAATACTGTGCCAAAGGAACAAAAACTCTGTTGATAGAGACTTTCCTCCAGCATGTCAGCATCAAGGTTCAGTATCAGGCATTTAGTTCAGCTTGCTTGAGGTACTGAATTACCAGTTAACTATATAAATACAGTTGTTCTATTCTGAAGAAACAAAGCCAGTATGGCTGAACTGAAAGAGATTCTCTTGCATTTTTCCCTTCACAGTGTCAACAGGGTTCCTGGACTGGCTCCTAGTACAAACAAAGGCCTCTGAGTCTTTGAATTGGAACTGAATACAAAGAACACCACTATCAGATTCTCAAAACCCAGAGAATTGTAGGAAGTCCAAACCTCAGTTAGTACAGTCCTATTTCAAATCTCCTTTTACAAAAGCTATTTTTCCTTTTTAAACAAGTAGCACATCAGACATACTTAGTGCTCTAGAATGATCAGGGTTCCGTATTCCTTTTGCTCGCAACCTCTGCAGTAACACCGTAGAGGACAGCTGCTTTACAAGATAGACTGCCATGGAATAGTTCTAGAAAACAGAACAAAAGATCAAAGTAAAAACTGTTTTAATCAAAAGACAGCTTGAATTTTATACAATGCTTAGGCAATTTATTATGTGATTACAGGGCACTGTGTTTCTAAAGCAGTTACAAGACTTTAGATGGCAGAGTTTTCAGACTAGAGAAAATCCATCCTGCTTCAGAAAGTTCACAGGGCTTGAGCTTGAGAGATGCAACAAAAGTGACTTCACGCTTCACTGACATTAGATTTAGCTGCAAACCAAGCTATTAAAACAGCACTGAGGACACTTCTGGAAGTTTTACATCTAACTTGGGACATGCAGTCCACAGCCCATTTAAGAAGGGTAATTTTACATCAATAATGTTAGGTATGGCAGTTGTGTCAATACATTTAAGGGAAGCTGTCAGGTCAAATATGATTTTTTTTTTTTTTTTTAAAGCTTATTTCATTTTCAAAATAGGTAAATCAGCAGTGATGCCTCTTCAAAAGCAATACATAAAAAGATGCATCATCTGCAGTATTTCCTACTCAGTCTGGAAGCACTGTTGAACTTTCTTATTCTTATCTTCCTGCACTTACTGTCTCTGATATGCTAACTTCACCGCCAAAGCTTAACAGAAGTAAGGCAGTTAAAGAGTTCAAGAGTTCAGTGGGGCCAAGATGTACTCTAGTGAATCTAGCCAGAGCAGGCAAGAAGTCACCACTCCCAACTGTCTGTCCTTCCTTCTGGAAAGAGGTTAGGTCACCTCCCCCCATCAGTCTCAACAGAACAGACCATGCAAACGTTCCTTATCAGTGTCAGCAAAAAGCCATGGACACTCACTTCTGCTACTACAGAAAATAATTTGGCGTACAAGCAGGTCAGATGCAGACTGAACATCAACTCTGCCAGCTCCCCTGTAAGCAGGGTAAGCCTCCCCTCAAGGGACGAGCAGGAGTGGCAGAGTGCTCTTCCTGGCATTGCTAACTGATTTCAAACCACAGCCTGAGATTTTTGAAGCTCTCGTTCTTCTTGTAAGCTACTAACAACAGCAGGTAGTGACTGTCTTTGTAAAAATGTAATACTGTACTATGCATTCATCAGCAACACCCCTCTCTCCCCCCACTCCCAAAATGGAAAGGACAAAATTTGTGTTCTCACGTTAGGGTACATTAATTACTTTTTGATACAAACAGTATTTCCTAAACCTGTAGCTGCACTCATACGCTTTAAATTGAAAAATGAAAGGCTTCCCCCAGCAACTGCCATGTATTTTTCCACTAACAAAACAAAAAAAATCCATACAATTGTGACATCTACCATCCTTGATTTAGGATGCCACCCGAATCCAAAGATGGGATTTCAGTAATATATCTTACCATAAAAATCACACAAATTGAAATGGCATCAGAAACACCACATTTTAAATATTTTATTCTTACAATGAATGCTTCTCACATCGTTAAAAACCACTACTGCTTTAACTTGTTTGTTTAATGCCTCAATTAGTATAGAAGTTAGAAAAATGCTAATTAACATTGTGAAATTATTTACCGACAGCTTGAATCTACAAAGCTAGGAACTTGCCCAAGGCATCTTGTACAGAAGGCTCTTGAAACAGATTGTGTAAAAATCACAATTATGACTTCAGGAAAGGTAGAGTACACCAGTTGAGACATGCAACTGACTCTTAAGGGAAGGGGAGGAGGGGAATTCAAATTTTGTACTATACAGACACATCCAAATATAAAATAGTTCCTCGCATTTAACTGTCAAGGTCTAGATCACTTTAGCAAGCATTACTTCTCATGATTGGGGAAGTTCTGGCTGGCATCATTCTCATGAAATACACTAAGAATTTGCTACTCTCTTCAGTTTTGTATTGTAAGCTAGTAGTTAGCCAATACGGTTTTTGTAACTGAAATATATATGAAACCTGAGAAACTATAGCTAGTTCACAAGAGACTAGCTTAGAGTCTGTGCAGACTTGCAACGTTTCTTTTCCCTAAATCCTCTCTGGTATTCTTAAGCAAAACTGCAGCACTGTATGCAGAGTAATAAGCAGGATTCATCAACTTGCATGCAGGCACCTCTGCAATGTAAACCAAAACAGGTTCATTTTTAAATGCTTATTTCTGATACCTGCAGTTCTCATTAGATAAAAGAAGGTTTTAAAAAAATCATTCAGCCATCATTTACTCTATAATCTGAATGGAGACTGTTTTACGCTCCACAAGAAATCCATCATGAAACACCATTGTGATATTTTATAACTGGCTATTGTGCATGACTGGGCTGTAAGCATTTTTCCACGCTGGTTCAGGAATCCTGGGCTTTGCGCACTGACAAATTCTTCGACGCAGCTTCATCTCAGGACAAGCCTCGGGACTTCTAAAACCAGGATGGTTGCAATGGCAAAGCCACCATTTTTCAAGTACATGTTGACTCTGTAATGCATATCTAGCAGCTTTTTTGCTTTTTTCGTGAAAGCAGTGCACTAATTCACAGAGTAATTTACTGAAGTAACTTTTTGCAGCATGTTCCAGATTTAATTAGTCCAGTGGAACATCAGCAATTCTATAATACCAATTGTAACATTCCCCCCACAGACACAAAAAAGTTATAAAAACATGACTTTTTAAATATGAAGTAGAACTATAGCAGTTGTGAGAACAGAAATGTTAAAAAGGCAAATTAAATCTCCTGGGCCCTGCCGAGTTGCTATGCTTTGTGTCCACATTTACAGTTATAAAAGACCACTCTGTACTGAATGTCACATGCTAGTTACAAGCTGAAGCCAAAATTAGGTTTGTCAAGTCCCTAAAACCAGGAAGAGCTTGAAGTCTGAACTTAAGACAAACAAACGAACTTTTTATACGATGCCTTGATCTTATTATCTGGGCCCTCAATGAGTCATAAAGATAGGTGGGTGGGAGGTGAAGAGGGAGAGATCACACCAGAATATTTGAGGGCTACTGATCTAAGGGAGCACGTCATATCTGCCTAGCATGATACAAACAAAAGATGGAACAGTCTACTGCTAAACCATTAAGTATTTTCTGCACAATTAAACTTGCTTATCTTTCTAATCTTTCAAACAGATGCCAAAGCAGAAACTAATAAGCTTTAGACAGCATTATGTACCAAAGTTACTTACTCTTCCAATTTCTGCAGTCCATGAAACAACGATTGTGTTTGGTACCGTCGTAGATAATCTGACGAGTGAGGTAATGTTGATTGGTCGGCTAGGTCGCTTTGGTTCAACACCATTTTTGGTTGGTGGAAGATAGCCCTAGAAATCAAAGTATTTTTCCCCT